>CANUEZ040000630.1:0-26529 GCA_948099385.1 Fasciola hepatica | reverse complement strand
AATGAGTCTAATGCGTAATCTGGTATGTGTGCTTCTCCTGAAGGTTGAAGCTGTAGATTTGCTTCAGAATATCCTGGTGTTGGGTAATGCTCAAGTTTCTTATACTTCCACTATTATTATAACCAATCACTATAACTATAAGTTGAGCAGAAACAAGTATGGTTATGACTTAAAACAAAATAATCACAACCATATTTGTGGTAAACATAGTATTCAGTATGATCATCATTATCATCATCCTATGCGAAACTAATTTGACCATCAGTGTTGACCCTTTGGATAGACTGCACGAGAAATCGTACGACCCGGCTGCACTTTACACTTTTCACCGCTGACACTGCTCGTCGACTCTCGACCCCCACCGTCACTTTGGGAAAGCCGGAAACATATGCCGGTCCACCCTACGGAGAGCCAAAGACAAGTTCGTCCTCTGGGAAGCCGAACATTTACCCCCATCTGCCACGGGTATCCAATTATTTTGAGTCCGTGCCTGAGCAGCCTCTCGCTAATTCTTCCCTTCCAAATTTCCACCCACCTGTAATTCCCCCGGTGATCTTGTTTGTGAACCACTCGAGAAAGCCAAGGATTTGGCTAAACGGTTTACCTCCAACTCCACCGTAACCACTTAGCCTACTCTTCCGGTTTCCTCCCTTCTCTTTTGTTCACTCCCAGTTTTAACGTCATATCAGAACTAGAAAGATCTGACTTGCGCTGCGTTTTTTGGACGTATGCAAACCACCCGGTGCGGACGGCGTACCACACATCGTCTTCAAAACATGTGCCTCTCTATATGCACCTCGTATACGTAGTCTTTCCTGTCTGTCTCTTCGAATTTCTACTTTTCCCATTCCATGGAAACAAGCAGTGATTCTTCTTATTCTTAAGAGCAGTGATATTTACTACCGGAATAATAACCGTCCTATATAACCCACGCCCAATATTTCGAACGAATTTGCATTTGTCATCTGCGACCAACTGAGTGTTTTTCTCGAACTTGAAGTACTGCTGAGGGATCGCCAATACGGATACCGACCTCGCCGTTCCACCGGTGATATCCTGCCCCTCATCTCACACTCCTGGTTGGCTGCGCTCGACAAACAGGGAGAAACACACATGGTGTAGCTCGACTACACTTAAGCCTATGACCGAGTTTGGCACAGAGGTCTGCTGGCGAAACTGCCCTCACTCGGGCTCTCTTCCGCACTCGTATCGTGTAAATCAAGTTTCCACTGTAGGCGAACCATCTCAGTCCGACTCATTGGAGTTCTGTTCCAGCCATTTCCGAGGAATACTGGTATTCCCTATTACTCAGTGCTTGCGCCCGCTCTATTCCTTTTATTTATTACTCATCTCTTATCCACTACTTCCAACCCAACCTTCTCCTTTGCTGATGATGCCGCCCTTCATTTTCTCTTTATTACAGCATTCCCCACCATGCCAACACCAAAATAGTTCATGACCGCAGTGCAATCAGTGCATCTGTAAATCCGATCTCGAACACATCTCTTTTTTGTAGATCCCACAACCAAGTTGCATTCAAGACTCCCAAAACGTCTCTTCTCTCAGTTTCCTTGAAAGATCATTTATTATCCCCTCATTTTTCATTTCATTACGCTGCGCACCCTTCCACAGATTCTATCTCTCTTGTTGGATTATCTACAACTCCCTCTCTAGGCTGGTCCACTTTCGTATTCCATCCGGCCTCTCGTGCCACATTCAAAGTTGATCATCTGCTTTGCACCAGTAGTTTCTTCTATCTAGCTCATCTTCTGCTGTACAAACCCCAAGTCCGCCCCACACTTGAATACTGCATTCACAAGTGAGGTGGAGCGTTGTCTTCCTCTGTTTTTTTCTTGATCATGTTCAAGGTACGGTAATTCGGCTGATCGACGACCCGTATTTGACCTCTAACCTTCATTCACCAGCCCATCGTTGGGCTATTTTTCCGATGTCTCTCTTCTGCCAACATTATTGAAATTTCATTCTTCTGGGCTTGATTCCGCAGTTCCTCTTCCAAAAACCTTTACAGACACTCAGGTACCCAGGAAACTAGTCATTCTTCTCAAGATTCTGTCAGCAGATGTCGCACTTATATCTTCCAATCTCCTTTCTTTGCAAGGACCGATACATTGTGGGACCTCCTCTCTTCATTCTATCTTTCCGCCCTCTTACAACCATCCCCTCTTCAGAAGCAAGATGAATAAACTGGTTCTAACGTGAATGTCCCCCCACGACCCACTTCCACAGTATGCCTTCCGACAATGGAGCGTAACTCCTTATAATGTAATCCACTGTATGTGTAATAAAAAAATGAAAACCATTCACCATTTCTGTTACTTTTTTTCAGCACGGCTTAATTCATGCTTTGAAGAAAAGCGGAGGGACCTATATGGATATAAATAATAATGCGAAGCATGAGTGCGGAGTTTCATAAAATACACCTGTAATTTTTCTACCGCACTATAAAGATAAACTCAACGCAAAATCCAGCGACAGCTTTGAATGCTGGTTATTACACACTCATGGTGGCAAGTAGGGTTTGGAAAGCATGAGAATCATAAAAAGCCACATATTATGTACAAATAGAAGGAACATAAGATTGTCTTGTATCGATTGTATACACATTGACCAATCGGGAAATATTTTCAGGCGAAAATACCAAAGTAAAACCGAACAGTTTGGGGAAGCATAACTTGCGTATGAACTTGAGTATTGGGAGATTTGATTTATACATGATGTGATTCATCATGCAATGTGAACTGCAAAAGGTTTGATTATACAACGACATGAAGATGTTATCCAAGACAGACGATAGTCGAAAAGAAACCCGTGTATGACCGTTTGCCTTCCAAAGGAGATACGGAAACTGATATCTCTCATCGAAGACGAAACGGGGGCAGCCAAAAGAACATTCAACGTGGCACAACTACGAACTAGGCTCGAGCACACCCATCGGCTGAAGCACAGAGTGCCATATTATGTAGTCCTTTCTGGGGGTATACGTTCACCTATTTCTGTGTGGACCAGGCAGGTTGGTCGCACGACGAGGCGCTTATCCAAACGTGTTCGTGGGCACCACCTGGCTTGGATGAACACAGAAGCGATTGGGACAGTTGCAATTTGCCGAATGTTTACACCTTGTGTAGTCAAATCGTTCAGCTGAGGTAACAAGCGGTCTAGGCACTATTTACAGTGTCCGAGGGAAGCAACCAAGACTTGTCACGTGTCAGATCTTAGCTGCAGACGAAGTTGTGATCATTCGTTTCCACAGTCCTCACCCGTGAGCTCAGAACAATTTGTGTGAGCACTTAAACTCGCATAGCTCAATTGTCCCCGAAAAGGTGGACAAAAACAACTCGAACGTTCCTCACTGCGATCAGTTTCACACGCACATACTAACGTGCAGAGACAGATCTGGACTATCGTTTCCCTTTGCAATTTTGGTTCATATTCAATTTATGTTGTATTCAGATCGTTAACAACAATATGGTTTTGAAGAGCCTACAATTGCATCGAAACTATGCAAGTCGATTTGTAAATAATTGTCATTTTCTTTGCAGGATTTTTACAGCTGCGGATATAACGGTTTTAGAGTGAGTCAGAACATCGAAATTCGTCAACTGTCACTGAATGACGAGCATTTGGTTAACCCACTTGGGTTATATGTTTCTTTCATATGGCATACAGAGAACTTTGTATGGCTAGTGTTCGAAACGGAGTGTTCCTCACCAGAGCAAACTTCCGTCGTTCGGTTGCTAGTGGGACAAACAGCACGCGACTGATAGTGATCCAATGGAAATTGAAATGTCATTATTATCAATAATATTATTCATTTTATAATCCATGCTAGCCCACATAACATTTTCATTAGGGTTGAAAGGAATATTTGAATTTCCGCCAGGCTAACCTCGAGAAATGCAAAGTAATGGCGAACGATCTTCGCACAGTTATCGTAAAATTGAAGCACTCATTTCTACCATAATAAACAAGATCGAATATTGTCTACGCAATTCTTCGCGCTTTTGAAGGCATTCCTTCGATTATTTCTATTCAATGTTCTGTACTCCTGAGTTCTTTCCACGTAATCTGAGTGCTTTTGAAACCTCGTCTGCCCGATCTCGAACGACCCAAGTAACTATCCAAGTGCTTATGTGTAAAACTTTCCTACAAAATTAGCAATTCATATTCGGAAATAGCATTCAAAGGTGGATTCATTGGTAAAGTGCTAATTGCCATTGCTTAAGGTGATCAGCACCAGTGATAGCGGGAAAGGATGGGTAACTCAAGTTATATAGCTCCGTGCAAATTTCCGTGCATGTTCTATGGCTGTATGACTAAGTATTCACACTCCTTCTGCTTTTCTCGTAGGATAGTCTCTGGATACGGTGCATTCTGGTCAGCTGAGAAACGCACTTGTGCATTTGGTGATCGTGTGAAATATGCGTAATGAGCGTTTTTATATATAAATCCTGTGAGATCTGAGTGGAATTCTTCTGATTTCAAGCTGACCAAAAGAAAGACAACCAAGAACAAATAAACTAGAGGGTTTTGAGACAGTTTACTTACTAAATCGGACAATATACTCGGGGATTTCCGGTCGGGTTGTAATTCTAATTGACTGGGAAATCTTTGAGGTTTTCTTGTAAACCCCATCACTGAGGTCAACGCCGTTGTGCACCTGCATGCAATGACGGAACCGATGACGAAACTGAACAGGTGTTCTCTAGCTATAACTCTTACTTATATGCTTTTATGCCATTAGCTTCTACGAGATGAGCTGGCTTCACGGAAGCCCTGAATTGCACCTGCCCACGAGCGGCGATCGGATGCTAGACCTCAGCACAAAGAGATTCAACTCCTCTTGCAGTTGCAAATGCCGTAGATAGACTGGAGTCCTAATCCCGCAAGGCACGATTTTACATTTTTGACCCATTTTTTTTCAGCTGTCCTAAGAAGCGGAAGAGCCATCCTGGCCATGGAACACGAGGGAAACGCTGTCTAGAGGTCCGGACTTCGTAGAACTTATCTGAACCACAGCAATGGTCAGCGCTGGAGGTACACTGACAGCGTTTCGCTGTCGAGGAACCGTTGTCTTATAGTTTTATTTGAAACTGCATCGTGCCAAACCTCCTTCAGTGTTCTCCACAGATGCAATGGTCAAACACTTCCAGCTTTCTGATATCCTTCACACGTAGTGGCCACTTTTTGAAGTTGTACGTCAGTATTAGACTGATAATAACCCGAAAGAAACCGGCTTCGTTCCGCAGGCTGATTTCGTTGTGCCTCCAGAGTGCATTGCGAGATTGGGGAAACGGCATCCTATTAATTCAATACTAAGAGTAACTTCGTATTTTTGGCTTCACTTATTGAAAGTATCGTGAAGCTCAGTTTTCGAACGCCAGGACGTATTCACTTTGTTCGTCGTCCGAGCATTCCGGGAGAATGGACTTTGTATTTCAATTCAAAAGGATTTCAGTCTTCGACTGCCTAACCACTTGACCTACGGCATTTAAAAAAGATTTTACTCCACTGGGAACCGACGGCAGGTCAGTTGAGTTGTCTCCAAAGATAACGACATTGTCTGTGATTTCTGAATCAGTGAAGATAGCGTTAGTGAACAGTTGAATATCAGAGGAATCAGTGAGGGCCTGACTCATTATCCAATCGATGGCATAAGTGAACAGCATTGGAGACAAAGGTCAGCGTAGTATAACACTGGAGTTGAAGGAGAAGTCACTGGACTCCTCTCAGTAGAAGCTTTTTCTGGGTAAAAGCATTCCGAAAATCAATAAAACAGGCTGCAGTCAGTTGATGAAGCTTGATCTATGTTCTGATACTCGGCGGAGGGTGACTATTTGTTCCATGTGCCCCCTTTCACGGCAGAAGCCCCTTAGACTGGGAGGTGTGCGGGCTCCTTTCACCGCTGAGAAGCGGTTGAATAAAAGCATGGAATAATTGTTTGGCGGCCACGTCTCATAAACTGATGCCAAATTAGTTTGTGTACACAGTCCTGCAGCCTCCCTCTAGAAGAGGGAGTATTATTTGAGTTCCTAATCCGCTGTGAGTCGCTTTTTTCCTCTAACTAAGCATTACAAGGTGTGCAAGAACTCGAGTAGTGTAAGACATGATTTTTATATCTTCCGTGCGATGTGATCTTCCTCACAGAGTTTCCCCTGTTAATTTGTGTTTTACGTCAGTAATGTCAACTCGACATGAGAAGCTTTTACTAAAGTCACAGATCTTACTCCGAGTTGCTAGGATTTGCTTTACAAAGCTTGTCGCATGACGGTTCAGTAGACAGTCGAGGTTTCGGTCCATCGGTGCATCAATTTTACCTGCTCAGGAAAGGACAGTTGAAAAGCTTCTTAAGGGAGAGGTTCTGTAAATTGTCTCTTACCGGATGCAGAGTGGGTTGGCTTCCGTGATTTAGATCCACTAATTGTTGCAGTCGCCCCTGGCCGTACAGATGAATTTTCGTTTGATTTCAGGGAGGTCCATTTACTCGCGTAATTTTGGCCTTTCCAATTAACTGTTTGGTATTGTATTGCACCAAATACCTCAGCAAGTCAAAAACTCGCATTCCATTCAAATAGAGAGAAGCTGATCTTAGACTCTCTGAAATGAGGACATAAATAAATACGGTGGAAATAAACTAGTTTTGCCACGGAGGCTTGTTCGAGGTTTCTCTGTGAATTCCTTCTTGGTAACCAGAACACACGCCAAACAAGCCACTGCAGGGCTGCGATCGATGTTTTTTGCAAGAGAGGATATTTGTATGAGCAAAACGTGTGTAGGGATACAAAGGCCATGCATAAAATCACGGTAGAGTGAACGGTTGGGGCCATCAAGAATAGATTTTGTCACTTAAAGCCCAGTTCTTTTGGAGCGGATTGCTCGCTTAATGTCCTCAGTGACTTCTACTGGGTTTTCCTCCTCTACTTCTCCAAGTACTAACTTGGTGACTAGATAGTAGACTAAAGTGTCCGAAACCACTGTGTGCCTTCTCGAAAGACTTTACGTACCTGTGTTATTCAGCTTTGAGATACAGTTTTTGTGGTGATTGTTTAGTTGGATTTTGAAGATCGCCCTAACAGGGGTGTTTTCGATGCCGTTCTTATTACCAGTCTCCGCGCCCCTTTAGGGACAGCCGTCCTCAGTCAAAGACGAGCAGTGTGATCGTGTGGGAGTGTAGTCAGTCTGGTAAGCTGTGTGACCGTGGTTGAAGTATCAGGTAGGGAAGTGCTTCCCGGGATGTTGGAAGCTAGTGTTGGTGACGGTTAGGCTGTTGAGGCCTGCAAAGTTGACGAGAATTCATCCTTGTTTTATTGCTGTCCGAGATCATTTCCAAAATGTTGTCTATTTTCTTGGGTGAAGGCACCAGCTGAGGCTTTCCAGTTCCCCCAACCAGGAATTTGTCACCTTTTGGGACGCCGTTTTTGACTTTTGTAGCCTGTCGTAGAACATGTCCTTTGCCTACTCTTTGGCTGCAATCTTCAGGGCATGGACGTCAACAACCGACAAGTTCGAGGGTGAGAGAGGAATGCAAGCTAGGGCGATCAGAAAGGATTTATGGTCCCATAAAAGTAGTGCCTTGTTAGTCTTGTTGTTGACAGCCATCACTTCTCTATGGAGATGGGAGCTGTCCTTGGGCCCTATTCTGGTAAACTTTATGCACCGGGTGCGCGAGTTCTGCAAGCATTTTTCAGAGTGACATACAATTTTGATGCGGTAGTCATGCAGCGTCCACTCAATGTTAGCTTGGCTTCTGATGTTCAAGAGTTTGCTCAAATTCCAGTGGGTGATTTGGATGTGATCGCGTGTCTTAGTGCTCCCAGCTAGCATATTTCTTATCCCGGAAACAGAAAACACGGAGCGCTTTGCTCTCCGGGGGCACCGTAGCATGGGTGATGTATGTACCGGAATTTGTTCTGAAGAGTATTGGGAATACTGTACACAGTGGCGTCCCCAGCTTCACTCGGCTGTTCTTTTGAGATTTGACCTCCATTCCGTACACAAGTGAGTGCTACCTGTTGGGCAACAGGAAGGTCATGAGTTTGCAACCGTCGATCGATTGAGCTATTCATAACCTACCAAATGGGGAAGCCCAACATTGTTAGTGTTCAAGTTTGTAAATGGCTCTCTCCTAACACGTGCGCCTTTCAGTAAAAGTGACCGTAACCCAAAGGTTTGTGAGACCCTGGTGGTTGAGCAATTTTGTCTTTTGGCTGTTGGATCAAGCAGTGGATTTCGTCCACCCATTAGGGAACAGCTGCTTCCGCATGCTGGACATCGTCTCCTCGAGAATTGTGGACCTTGGCCAACCTCCGACCTTGTCTGGCCCGCTTGTAAAGCTGTTTACAGTCGTATGACCCCTGATTCATACCTCAGCTTCGTGGAGCAACAGGTGAGGGTTTTGTGGGTGATGGAGACCAAAGTGATGGAAGATGTTTGAAGGGCCATGAAAGTCTACCAACTCAGCGGTGCTACTCCTCTCAGATAAAGCTTACACCTCTAGCTGTTATATGTATTTGACCTCAACGCATAAGCTTGATGTTTACGATATTGCAATGATATTCCCTCGGGTCTTGGATAGGGCAGCTTTCTGTTTAAATTTTATTTTGTCTTTCAAAAAGCATTGCATGCGATATGGCCAGAGTGGCATTCCCAATCAAAAGCGGGACAGCATATATGTGGACTGTCTGTTATTGGCCTGAACAGTTGACTTACATGCTAAAAAACATCTTGTCTACCTGCTCCGACTTATTCAAGTAGATTCAACAGACTTTTGCTTGACTGAAGTTATTTCTAATTTGTGCAGGTCATTTCATATCGATTTTGCCTATCCCAAATTCCGGCAGCATGTTTAAATAAGTAATTTGGCAGATTTTTTTTGATTTTTTCAGGTCCAGGTATAGTGCACTCAACAGATGAGTGAAAGAAAATATATGACATTTTCTATGTTCCATGTATTGCGTTTTATTTCGTTACCTAATCACCTCATTCAACACCAGAATTAATCCATGTAGCTCAGTTTTACTCAATGACACTAAATGGGTTCTGCGAGGACTGTGAAGCAATATGCGTATCTGATTTATGATCGAGTGTTCTCTCATCCCCCAGTTTCGTCGTATTCTCTGGTGCATCCGAAATAAATAATTCGTGTACGTGGGCTATTTTAAAATATGATATGCCGAAACGGCTTTACTTGTATCATCATTCGACTAAAAGGGCAGCACCTCCTGGGAGGGGCACATTGTGGTCTGGGAAAGACAAATTCAGTAGTAAGCTAGACAGAGCGAAACAATAATGGGAGACAGTTATACAGTCAGTCAGATCACACCTTAAATTCATACGGACTTCGAGACAAACGCCAGTTAGTATGGAAGATAGAAAATGGCAAAACACTGTCATCAAACACATTAATGTGCCGAGACAAAACAAATGGAAGACAAATGCAAGTCAGGTATGCAAATGTTGATAAGATGTGTGCATTTGTCTACCACGCGGCACCGCCGAAGTTGACGGAGAAGTCTGATGAACAGCAGAGCCACACAGCATGAAGGAATAGGCCACTACAATCTTGTTTGCGAGAGTATTTCTAGTTGAAGAAGAATTATACCAGAGATGAATCATCATGCAATGTGAACTCTTACCCATAAAAACCATGCCTGTATTTTACAGGTGTCACATTTTTGGTAAAAGTAATCAAAAATGCACGTACACGGGAAACCCAATGAAATGAATCGAACACCCAACCATCGGTCTCTTCTGGCTGTCATGTCTTCATGAATTGAGAGTGTATTGATTTTGGGGGGTTTCAAAACAGACCGTTTTTCATCTGGCGATTCCTTCTATTATTCCCGGCAAAAAAGCTTATACTATTCATTCTAGTTATACTAGAATTAGACGGCATGGAGGTTGACAGATTTGTGATTAATTAGCACATGGTAAACCGTTAGGATCAACATGAACTAATTTGCTTTACTGACCAAAGTATAGACAAAGAGGCAGTTTGTTAAATTTCTCTCAAAAAAACCTCGTACTTTTTTTCCGGATCACAACTTACTACAACATAGTACATACTTCAAATGGGAATCATTTTGTCACTCGTGAAGAACAGCACACAGCCCTTAATATCAGGACAGTAATTCACCATACGCTCAAGGTTTAACCAAAGAAACGTGGACGCCGATTGAGGCAGAATTAAAGTTGGACGATTTACATTTCACAGCAGCTGTGCTTAAAATTTACGGCATTTTCATGAACAAATAGTTTATATGCATTTGAAAGCAGGTACCTGGAAACTCAGTGATACACTATCAGCTGAATTCTTTGTCCTAAATGAAATAATTCACACGAACAAGTACAGTTCTGCCGACAAAAGAAAAGGACTTGTAACCTCAAGAATGAAGGTAATATCAAAACCGATGGTAAAATTCGTGTGGTGCTCCAAACTTATAGTGGAATGCTCAAAATAGAATGGCACAATATTTTTAGTGAAATAGTATTATTTTCATGGATAATCGATAACTATTTCAGAGGTAACATCTCCTTTCGAGTAGCTTTTGCCAGTTTCCTTAGCACTCTGAACACAGCCGAATGATACATTTTAACCACTGGATAGATTGTACGGTGATTAGTGTGTGCAACGGTTTCTCTTCCATACAGATTGACATAATTACCCACAATCTCATTTATCGTGTCCTGAAAGAGCACACTATCCCTCCAAATAACCTCACTAATCAAAGTATACCCATTTCACCACTGCGTCATAAACGCATCCAACATTTCCGTAGTAGCAGATGGTTCCTAGTTGTCATCATGGTTTCAGTGAGCAGGTCATTCGAATGTTCCGCCAAATCCAACGATGATATTCTTATTGATATTGCGGGTGACAAAGTCAAACAGAAACTTCGTTTTTGCCTCAGCGGTGGGTGGTGTCAATAATGGCGGAAAAGTGACTTTCAGTAGCATAGGCAGTCGTAGTGGTATTCGGTAAACACCATGGTTTCTAACCACTCGGTATCGTTCTTCTGCCCCGAAACAGTGAATCATCTTTCATTCAGCTACAACTCGAAAGTTATCAAACAAAGGTTCTTATTCTGGTCATCTGGCAATTATAGGTTTTACTTTATTTCATTGGTAATTGGAGATGGTCTACTAGTTTCTGGAGATCGTTCACTGGTATCTGATGATCAGTTAACTGTCACTGAGTATAGTTTGATAGCGATTTGCGATCATTTATTAGCCACTATCGATGGTTTAGTATCAGATTACTGCCAAATGGTGATCGCGGCACTATGTACAATAACCTTGCCTTTGTGATACACTTTTACCGGAAACACTACGTCAAAATTGTGAGTACGGCTTTAGTTACGGGGCATCCTCTGGTCCCTATTCACGACAGTATTGATCAACAAAACAATATACCTAATGGTTGTTCTGTTAAACTTAGGAATAAATGCAACTTAAGGACTTTGTCCCTTTAGAGTGCATCTTACAAAAGGTACTCCCTGGGATGTGTTCATCCACCTCGGATGAAAATTATCGATCGGTAACTAGCCATTTCTGATGGTGCTAGGGTCCTGTAGTTCCAGTTGAATCAGTGTAAAGATACACTTACCTGACCATGCTGAGAGCGCTATTGATCTCAATCCCTAAAACTATCATGGACTTTTACTTTACTGTCCGTGGCCTGTGGTGTGGGACGGGTGAACGGCTCAAGACAGTGTAGCGAGTGAAAACTGATCGTAAATTCTAATCTGCCAAACATAATGATTCTCCACATGACGACGCGACGTAGGTCGATGATACAATTTTCATGCATGCAGCACATACACGGCATGCAACACTATTGTAGGGTGCAAAACATCAGAAACACTATAGACACCTAGACAACTGCGGACAATCAAATGATGCCCATTAGGTGAATGTAGCTGTGCCATTTTTCAAGGTATGAGCATTCACCTTTCATCCACTGAATGAATCTCATGTGTTACGAGACTTCAATTTGTTCTTCTTACATGCCTGTGAAGCCTTACGTGGTCCGTTGATATTTGGAAACAATCGTGCCATAATGCGGTACCATGGGTAAAGAAATAGATCAAATAAGACATTGTGCTGCCTGCGGGAGAGATTGTATAGTATTTGAGAAGTGTTGTTCAATAATACGCAAGTCATCCTTAAGCAAAGAAGCACCATCCGTCACCTTTGGATTAACTGCTCCAAATCTAACTCTGTCCGTTAAGTTTTGTACCAACTCTTCAGAATTTACTCTCAAACATATCACGGCAATAAGGCAAATTATAATAAAAAATTCTTTCATAGTGGCCTCTTTTATGTTCCCATTGTCTGGAGGACTTTAAAGAGCTTGGTCTCCAAGAGTACTTCAAACAAATATTCCGGGAAAAGAAGGGAAAAGACACCGGAATGCAAATAAGTGTCAGTTATTTTATACTTAGGAAATGGACAAACTACTGATGATGGTTATTTGCATCTTTGACAATGTATTTGACGTATGTCCATGTGAATAAAAATCGGAAGTGATCAACAAATGTCTGCTTAACAAAGCCGAGTATATAAATCTGTTCCCATTCCATTGGGGTGGAACTAGATGAATGATTGATAAGTCGATGTGATACAGATGCTAAATGAAGAACACGTTCTACTTGTTGCTAATAGTTATGTAGAACATGTAACAAAAAAAGTCGTCTTGTACAAGAAATTCGCAAACTTTCTATAATTTTAACCATATAGAAGTAAAAGTCGGAACCAGTCATTCCTATATGACACTTTTTGTATCCTTTACTGACCAGCAAAGGATTGTGATTTTGAAAGAGATCAAAATAGGCCTAATGATGCAAAAGCATTTTAGCATTTTACTATTATGGTACTAATTGGCAACCACCAAATCCGGTTCCCATTGAACTCTTGTCACTTGATGGGTATGTAAGGTAACGTTTGTCATGATACCTCGAAAGGGTGCAACATCTCAGTTACGAGTTGAAAGCTTATTTTGAAATGCTGGTAAGAAGATAGAATTTCAACTCTCTGTTCACATCTAGACCACCCCAGAAACAAAGATCCGAAAAAAAAATGCAGAATAAAACAACTGGTCTGGTCAAGCTCTAGGTAGTATGACACAAGGGGCCAATAAAAGTCGTATTTGATAGATTATCAACCCTCACTTAACAGCCCTTTTTAGGTTAAGTTAAACTCCTCGGACATCACGGTATTTATTCATTCCCATTTACAAGCTTGCATTATTTTGAGAAAATTGTGATAACTCACCCGTTGAACGCTAGCAATAACTTGCCAATGTCATTCAGATTGGTGCTATAAGTTGGCAGCTTCGGACACTGAATCACGAAGATTCCCAGTGGTTTGTTTTCTGTAGATACCTTTTAGATGACAAGATGTGTTGTTGGTGTACAGATCACAGCCTCGTGTGAGTCATGTTCTGGTGCACTATTCTACAGTAAATAAGCATTTACGGAAGAATTTCTGATACGACAAACTGGATGCTTCCATCTTTTATTCTTCTAAATTAAATTTTGATCAAGGTGTATTCGATTGTGCTCGATCACTTAGGTTGATTACGATTTATTTCAGTCCATATCAACCTGAAGGCTGAGTTATGTCATTTCACAGTTATTACGTTGAGCTTCTTTGAAAATATAATTATACGACTGAAGCCTTTCCTGACCTAATACTCCCACCATTATCGTGCAAAGCAGATAGGTGGTCAGTGTCAGCTTCAATGCGATTGATTGATTTCTATGATTCCCACATCATGCCAACTTGTCTGTTCGTGCAACAGTGAACTTTGATCAGCCCGAGGCTGAACTAACTTACTTGCCTCCATCTGTATTTCCATTGGCTCCTGGGGAATAATGATCCAGTTTCTTTGGATTCAGATCTATTGTTTCCTGCGTATCAAAAATTCCTTTGACGAACCGTGCACGTCTCATCTGATCCAAAGCTACCTAATCGTTTTTCATTACAAACACACAAGTATACCGTAGTAACATAATGTTCTTCCATCAGTTGACTCTTTTCCAAACTAGTCCGAAAATTCCTGATGAAATACAATAGAGGGTAGGTTGTTCCAGCGGAGTATTCCATGAATATCGGGGGTACTCGGCGCGGCTGAGGTGGACGAGTCGTCAATTGGAAGCCACCAATTCATTCAGATAAATGTATATCAAACGACATAATTGTTGGGGCTTCAAGTGCAATTAAGACATTAGCACTTGATTGAATAATGAGATTTCGCAGAAAGTAACAGCAGAAACAATTCCTTTGCGGTTCTATCGAGAAATTCTCTCATGTACTTCGTCAAATTTTCAATGAAATTTGGCAGCGATACTGGTGTAAGCCTGGCATACACGGAACGGTAGTCTGTAGGCAGTTTGGTAGAATGGTTCTTTCACAACCGGACGAAACTTGAATCTACGGGGACGAGTGTTTCACGACGCCGTGCCTTTTTGAGGATCCTCTGGGATAGACACCGGTTCATTTTTTCTCCCCATCCAAAGTGGTATGCTCTGAGTTCTCAAAAGTGAACACGTGTAAACTTTAATAATGACGATGACTTTATGTGTAATGATTCGCTCGTGACTTCGTTTAGCTGATTGCATCATTCACTAGTATTTTTAAAATTTTCTTTTTTCACTGTTTTCGCTTTTGAGTTGACGTCAAAGACATTTTCTAGGTAAACAGTGTTGAAATAAAATGTTGCATTCCTTTTTAGTCCGTGTCGTACAGATGATCGACTTTATCCTCCTTGGGCGAAAAATGCCTGTCAGATAAACTTTTTTTGGCAGCTCTTTTGGTCGCGTGACTGAGTGCAAATCGTCGAGGAGACTTCGAGAACATATGCTGGGTTCTCGGTGGGACAGAATAGTGAAAATGCTACTGGCTCAGGCCAGAGAGGCGAGAAAAAAACCAGGAGCCAACTGTTGGTCTATTGTACCTGACTCCAACCTTAAAATGATTTTGGGTTGTCATTTTTAAAACTTAAAAATCAATCAACGGATTCGCTCATATATGCATGTCCTCAGGTCTGCTGAGCGCTGATGAAACTAGAAAAGAATTAAGTAGCAAAATATTAAGCAAATGCAAATAAACAGTAGTGAACACACCAACACAAATGTATGTGAATGAAGTACGAGTTGAATTACCTGATTTACGGGTACTTTCCAGAATGTGACAATGCTGCGTCCGTGCGGACTCGGCAGATGGAATGAATAACTAACAGATCCAGTCGTATTAACTGAATAGAATGGAATAGTAAATGGAACGATTGCTACACGATTGATATACCATTGCACTCATTTCCAAAGACCTGGTCACTGTTCTGCTGATCAGAAATGTGGGAGAATGGCATTCAGTGACAATCACGCAGGAGCATAGTTATCTATGAGAGAAACCGTGGGGAAAATTTGCACGATATTCTTTGGTAAAGTGAGTACAGAATTCTCGAAATAATTATTTTCTTATATGGAGCAACACAGTCATTCTTTGAGATGTGTTTTATCGAAAAGACTTGAAACAGATTTCGAATGATAACCCGTTTTGACGGATAAATGGACGCTTTGCATACCACCAAACAACGTACTGTCATAATTTTTAGGTTAGCATCCCTGAGTTTCCCTTTCGTCAGCTTCACTCAATCATTAACCTTGCAATTCTGTGCTCTGGTTTTCTTTGCGACTTCGAATCCCAGTAGAGCCAAGGGTAGGAATAATGGAATGATTACGTGAAGAAGAAGCTAAAGCAAATTGCGAGGCGGAAATCTCGGAGTTTACCCACAACTACTGCGCTGGCCGCGACACCTAGTCATATTGCTTATTTTTTCAAACCGTCTGATGGGCAGGTCGCGTGGACCCCAGCCAGTAAGTACAACCTGGCCAAGTTCCCCGATCAAGGTTTTCGTAACTTTCCGCCTTCGAAGCTGTTGTGATGAATCTGAAGACACTTGCGAATCCTTAATGAAACATGTTCAAACAGGACCGGAGGAGGAGTTTCAATCCCGGCTCGTTGTGGCACCTTCATGGTTGGATTGTTTTGTGGATTTCTGGCTCAATCCTCGGATCGTGCGAAACAGACCGGGGGACGGGAATCAAAAGTACAATTAAATATGTTGACAACAAGCGACTGATAATCTGTGTTTGGAACTACTCCACTGAAGGTTGGAAAATTAGGGGCTGATTTTTACTTAGGGAAAGTCAAGTTTACAAATTGTTTCATTCACACCAAATTAATTCTTACCGGTAACTCGGAAAAGATAGAACAGCAAGCGGATAGCCATCCTGTAGCTAGCATATTCCTTCTTTGGTGTAATTTGCCACAACTAAATTTGGCGATACTGAAGAAGACAGATTTTTGTTAGTCGTTTGTATGCATACATCAATTAGAGAACGTACGGCTAAGGAACTGTGCGGAAATCCTTGGTTTTATAGAGTCATGAGGTAGGCCACTACTCACTGGGTAAGCGGCCGGTGTTGACTGATGTTGTCAGGTTGATTTATGTTTAGCTGCGCAGCTTGAGCCGCCTCAAAGACAGATAGTACAGGTGGTTTGGACTGGCTGTCGCAGTCCAAAAGCCGTTTCATCATGCGTTCAGTCCGTCCACCAAGAAAAACCACCCGCTAAACCAGTCAAAAGTGCCCAAGTTATGACAGTTAACCCTATTATTATTTAAAACATACAGTTGATTCTCACGATAGAAATAATGAAATGCTACAACGTTTTCGAGGGTACTTCATCCACCGGTATGGTCACTGTGATCAAGAACAGAAGTTGATAGCGTCAAATGCGGACAGAGAGATTCAGCGGAAACATTTTATCAGGAGATTGAATGTGGAGAATAATGTGACGGAGGAGTGGACCATGAAACACTTTCAGCGAAGCAGATTGACAGACTACCGTTAGATATTTGTTGGATCATCTCAGGAACTCTACTGAGGCGTACAAATATCCAACAATGACAGTCACTCAAAATCAATAAAACAATCGAACTCTTTTGTCAAACAAGTTGTGAGTTCTTGAGGGAGGTATTTAAGTCAAACTGGATGCAGCTGGAAGGGGCCATCAGACTCATGGCAGTTGATTTCTTGTAGAATTATATTGACAGAGCAGGGTGAGATGGGATTGAATTCATTTGAATAAATGATTAGAGAGGACGAAAGGATGTTTCGAAGCTTACGCGGAACTAATGATTGAGATTACTCTTATTCAGCTTCATTTTGGGCTTGACATAGCAAACCAAGTCCACGGCTTCCCACACTCCACGATGGTTCCTGTTAACCAGTAGTGTTTCTGTACGACCGTTTGAATTTCGTGCTTCAGATTTGATGAGTGTGGACAGCTTTCCTACAGCGCAAACCAAGCCACATTTATACACACATTTCATAGTTCTACGGACCTTTTTGAAAGTGAAAAGCCAAACTTATTAGGTCACACTCAGTAAAATAAATAGGGCACTACGAGCCTCAAGGAATTGAAAACAGCTTGAAGGGGAGTATAGTGTCTATAACCGAAGCAAAACTCGTCCATAAAAAAGCGGACAAACATGGCAAGACCCTTGTAAATTAAATCAGAGGTGCGAGATAAATATAAACCAGCTTTGGAGCACACCTAACATCCTTTGAGGACTATTGTCTACCATGGAAATTTGCTGAGGAAAACTCCGGCGAACATTCGTAAGCCATAAAACTCAAGGACACAGCATTAGGACGAAACAGAAACGTCTACACTGGCCGTGTATCCGAGCCTATTTTTCAATAAGATGGAGAGTGAGAATGAACAGTGAGAGAGTGAGCTACATTTATTCTTAGCCAAAAGATGAAAACGATACAAAACTATTCGTAAACGCTTTTATCTACTGGCATGTCAACAGTTTCACGAATAATGGTAGACGGAAGAGAAGAAAGCTGCAAATATTCTCGTGAAAAATGATCTGTGTATTCCATGGAGGAGCGGAAACCAGTACACAAGAAATCCGTTTTTTAAGAGATAAGCAAGCCAGTACTGAAAACCGAGCAAGCGCAAGCTGTATGTGAAGCTTGCATCGCCAAAGAAGGTCACTCGGTGCGTTTTGAAATGTGAAAGGAAGAATTATCTATCATATACAAGGTGCTTGCGAGTACAAATCCCTGACAACAAATAGGCATACATCGATGGGTAAACGGCAAACCAGACTGGAACCATTCTGATATGGATACAAATGCTGCAGAATTACCACAAAGTATTCGCTGTTCTTGATAATTAAAGCTGAAAAACAATAACAGGTAACTCGTACTGAATCTCAAGTTGATTGTATTTGCATCCCTCCCATGGGAACTGGACGTCCTGGGGATTTTAGTAACTTGTTTAGCCATCTTGATTTGAATTTGTATCTGTTTTCGAGTGGATTAGCTCCGGGACCAAATTATGACACTTGATAATAGCTGTAGAGCAGTTCGACTCTTCCCTGTGATGTGGCTTTCATACACACGTAACTGCGGGGGTCAACATCGACGCCTACTTTCAATACATACTTTGATGAGATGATGGCCACTCTTTTTGTGGCTGCTGTGCTGTAACGGACAACTACTTTGTAATCTTCACATCTGCCCGGATTGCACCGCCAAACAACAAATCTATAGATGCTTCAGCCGTTACCGTTAAAGGCAAGCAAATTAAGGTACTGCGGAAAACCAATCTGGCTGAAACCATCGGACAATGATTTCTTCACTAAAGCACAACAATCACATGGTAGACCCATTCCGCTGAGTCGACCAACTCAATGGAATTACTCGTAAATACACCGTGTAAAGCTGCCGAGGCTGCAGTACAGTTTGTTAATAGGACAGGACGTGACTGCCTGATTGCTACTAGTTCAGTCTATGGATTCATTACACGGCGATGTTGTCCGATAGGAATTCACCAAAAGTACTATTAAAGTGACTTTGTTGATTAGTTTTCCCTGAGGAAACTTCAGGAGAACAGGCTGTCCTTTCCTGCCTATCTGTGAATTATTCAAAAACCACCATGGAATTTCGGCCCAGTAGCGGTCTGCTTAAGATGGAATACCATAAGAGCCTAATATGTTTGGGAGGACAGCTGCACAGTAATGTAGCCGCTTAAGGCAAGCTCACGTTTTGTAAAACTGCAAATTGTATACGAAGATAGGTACAATACGTAAGCAGAAAGGTGTTACTGGATGAATGTAGATAATACATCGCTTTGATATGCAGTTTAGTCTCATTGGTGGACAGTGCGTTAGCACCAGCCCGTACCAAGTCCACGAAGTCACGAGCAACAGGAAGGTTGATTGATGGAGTGAATCGATAAATAAGAGAAGAATCCTACCAGTTTCATTTAGGCTTCATGACATGGTTTCCGACACAAGCCAGACTACTGAGCTGTGTACAACGAAAGGGTGTATGGGCTGAAAACCTATATATAATTTGATTTACCAAATGAAAGGAAATAGTTCGCAGGCTGAGGTGAGTTTTCACCGTAGTTAGTGGGGATGGAACAAAACAACAATATTTATGGTTGATGCGGAATTCAATCGCATTGGCAAATGAAAGTCACCGTACGATGTGTCAAAACCATGATACTGGCACTTGAGAGAAAAAATCTTGGTTGCATCACACGTACGTAAGCAAAAATCCTATACTCAAGGTGAAATAAATTCTGGTTGTTTTGTTGGTAATTAAATAGTTAGTCTGTCCTTAATGGTGCATCAGAAACGTTGAATACACTGTGCAGTCAGCACACACCTGCAAAGTGATTGAACTTGAGAGTATTTCTGAGTTATAATTCACGAGATGGACAAGAGGAATGATTGCATTTATGAGAGGCGCTATCAGAGTGACGTTTTTGTCCAGTTATTCTCATGCATGGTCGACAGTGTATCCATGTTAAACTGAGAGTCAAAAATCCTCCGACTGTCTGCAGCTTCCGTCATTCAAATAGGCCAGTTTATCTCAAGTAAATGTGTCCGCATCCGTTATCAACGGTGCTCCCTGTGAAAGGGTCGTCCATAACCTCATTTTCGCTTCGATGGTATTATCACAAATACGGTTCAACTATAAACATGGAAGACATAGATTATCATGATCCACTACCCTCAGTGACATACCTGCGACATTCACCATACATCCGTTCGCGATATGTACGTGCGGTAAAGGCATTCAGTTTCTGAATTGCAAGATCTTACATGGTGATCAGCTTAGCGGCTAGAGGGAGTTCACCCGTTTCATTCCATCAGATGTTCTTTTCCTGTGTCCAAATAATACGAGTGTACACGTTTTCAGTAACGTTTCGTAATATTTCTATGAAGTATCGTGACAAGTCTTTCACTTTGCTTGATCAAACTATCAGAAGGACTCAATGGTTTTGGCACATTACAAATGTTTGAAATGACCTCGGGAACACTGTGATATAACACAACCTGAATTGGCTGAATCCCCTGCAGAACTGCCGAGGGGTGATAACCATCCACTAGAGTGGAACGTACTCGCAATCACATTATGTACGAATATGTAGCGCACAACAGGTAACGCAATACTTTCATGGAGAAAGATTCACTCCCGTATGCTGAATCCGCTGCACGCTCAAATTAGGTGGAAATGTTCATAATAAATTGATGATACTCACCGAATTATTTTAGATCTTTCCAGAGCCTAACGCTGTGATTCACAGCTAGACTTATTGTAGCAGTTGGTGAATCCCCTTCGAAAAAATGGCTACTGGTCAATGTCAAGTCTCAGACCGGACAAGTCGTCATGAACCAGAACAAGGACTTTTGGTTTTTCACCACGTAAAATGGCGTTCCCGACTTTCGATTGTAAATGAATGGCACTGGGAAAAAGGGGAACAAAGATTTCAAAATCAGCTCGAAACTGATTATCAAACTGCGGCTTTTGAACAACTTGGTGGGATTTCTATGTGTAACAATATGCTCAGAATTTCAGCATTGTCTAATGAATTTTACTAGCGAGATAGAGGTCGGGAAATGAATGATGGTTAATCGAATGAATTGTAGTCATTAGCGCGTAGGACCATATGACAGGGGATGTGTTGATTTGTGAAGTGCTTTCCGAGAAACGGAATCACTTTTCGACGATTTATTTTTTATAAACCGCCTACTGGAATAAATTGTAGTACGCAGATTAAAACTTAAATACTGGAATTTTCGGGATTTACAGGTGATAGTTTCATTCGGCCAGCACTGTCTTATTTACTCTTTTTTGAACCCCAATCTATTCGGCGTTTCATGCATTTCCCACTCAAATGTTGGTGGTGTGAGGGAAGACCGCATTTAGTGCGCTTCTGGTTGCAATATTAAGGAATGATTCTGCTCGATGCTGCTTTTTTCGCTGGAATATGTTAAAGGCAGTTTTCCGGACAATATTGTACTTGCATGGCAGACCCTGGTAAATTCCCACTTAGCTGCTCAAAAGTAAAGGGAAACCAGCTAACACAAGCCAATACACCACCATAGCCATAATCCACTTAACGAATACAATCCAGGACAATCTCTCTGGGGTGGTCCAAAAATGATCGGACAGGCTTCTAGTTTGGATCGACACAATGTCCTGTCGACGTACCTTAAGGAACTTAGTCCAGTTGTATAAAATCTCCTGACAATTTAGGCCACGATTAGGATCCATGGCTTCCAGCCGAACAGAGAGCGTCCCATCCAACCAGTCGGTCGAAACATCCGAGCTCTATGACGGAACCCCATCTCGCTGAAACCACATGGCTTCTTCTTCATGCATCTCTGTGTGACTCTCGTGAACGGGAAATGTCGCTCTGAACTTTCAGCTTGACATGCGATGAGTGGTGATCTACGTAATCCTGTGAATTATTTTTGCTCTAACTGCTTCTTGGCTGGTGGCCGTTGCATTTGTGGGAATTAAGTAAACTCGTCAAAACGTTGTCACTCAAGATGACCGAAAGATGATTTGTATCTTTCGTAAAATATGTTTCTATGTTCATATGATGGAAAATATCGAGCTGTCGGTACTTGCTTTTATGGCTATATCCATGCGTTCAGTAGTTTCACAAGCCATCTACCGAAGCTCTATTGTCTGATCCCTCCACCAATCGAGAATAGCTAGTACGTTCTCAAAATCACAATGATGTTTATTATCTAAGCTACCATTTTGTTTGTCCTAAACGTGTGCATCCTGTGCGCCTGGTCCCTGAGACTGGTTACTTATACATTATATCAATGATAGTGATTTCAAGCTCAGCTTCGAACCCTAGTAGAGGTTTGAAAGATGTTCATTGCAAATGATTTCTAAGGAAGCCGAAACTTCTGTGTTTTGCGTCTACAACGTTTGGAATCAACTGATATGACATTGTTTACTAATGCAAATACTAATAATTGCTGGTTGCATATTTCTACAAGTTACATTCTCCCGCATATACTGGTTGTATGGCTTAGTTCCCCTTTGTTCTCAACGTCAACTTCAACAACTCCTCGAGAGTAATAAATACCTATGTTTTGCCGAGTAAAAATGTTTCTTCCTATGTCGTTCAACATTGGGTTCTACGGAAAAACTAATCATTCTTTTATTGCTGCAATATAATAGATAACTCTCAGTCGAATTCCATCGTCAACTGACGGAACAGCGTTCGCTTAATTGTAAAAATTAATCACAAAAAAGTAAGATCAGAGGTCGAATCTACCCACTTATTGCTTTATGGCACTGGACCAAACCTTCATACATTTGATTGGAGACTTTACCAAGTGGCCTGTATTGTGATAAATAAGCTATTCTACGAACTACTCAAATGGTTGTTTCACACTAGGCCTTTTTGCCTCAGTCTGATATTTTTCCAATGAAGCAAATGCCGATCATGTTCAGCAAAACAAACGTATTTCTAGATGTGGTCCATCGATCACGTGTGACCTTTTGAAACGCCGTGGTATCTCATATATATTATGAGTTGATGACAACTGCAAAACAATCATGTAATGACATTTTTATTTTAGCAAATCAGAAAGTAATCAATAGTTCATTTATGCAAGTTGCATTCTAAAGCACCAACCGCTTGTGTTTTTCAGCCCCGATTTGATCACTGCATCAAACTCGACAATGTTTTGATAATGGCTATTACATATTCTTTTATTGTTTTGCAAACATTTTCCTGCATTTGTCTTTCCTTCGTTTTACTGGTTTGCAGTTATGAGATTTATTAAACTGTTTTGCTATTTGTTTAATATTTTATCATCGTCGACGTTTGTTTACGTCTGCACATGGAGCTTCCGCGTGATAGATCGGAAGAAATGCCTAACTCGTTTACCAGGAGCATATTTCTGTATGATTTGCATTCATCTAAATTGAAACCGTTTTCTTACTTACATTCAGTGTATCAACATCGATCGTGTTTCTCACGTTAATCTGTTATCGACATGCGACTTAAGTAATCCCGAGGTAAAATAACCCGAAGCAATTTGAATCCGGTGGAACTGCGCTAAGCACTCGATGGTTGACTTCCAAAGAGATTTATTACGATATTGTCGAATACACAAGTGAGTGACGACAGATTCGTTCTACCCCTAATTTCGTACATAAGGTGAGTGGTTCGAAGAACAGATATTGTAAATTCGCCAAACACTTTGGTATTTGAAGGTGAAATCATCAGGGTGTTGGTTCTTAGTATTTTCACTTGTTGTCATGCTCCTCGTCTGGCTTGTGAACTAAAATGTTTAATCTGTAGTAATTTAGCTCCATCCTCTAAGACTAGTAATCATACTTATCTTAAGATACACATTGCACTCCATCCGATTTGTCCCTTATTCAAAGAGATATATGTAACTTTGGACTTGTCTTCCAAAATTGCTGTTATTTCCAAGAATCATGAAGCATAAGAGGATTCCACTGTTTGATTGGTGTGATAAAACTACCACAAACTGAAGCTATCCAGATAATTTCCATGGGGAAACTCCTGCATTTTATAAAAACAGATCATGGGTGTTTTATTTAAATAAAACAATATACGAATCATCCAGGGCCTCATCGGTTTTTTCTAGTAGGAACATAATTTATGTGATAACAATACTGTTTTAGAATATTCCCACGTCTTTATTGGTTCTTGTTAGCAGGATTCATCCTAACGCCTTGAATATTATCTCTCTCCAGCCAAATCATGATTTGAAACCACGGAACTACTGCTTCATAATTGATCAAAATTATCGTCAGTACATATCCACCTAACGTGAACGCCTATGAGAAGAAAATACAACGACCAGACTAGCCTCGCTTGCTCTCAACACGTTGTGTGCCATTTATCATGGTGATTTTTTCTATATATTACCCTTCATTATGTAGTGATGGTACAATATCTCAGGAAGGGGGTCTCGGTTATTCAAAGGCTACTGTCTGTGTTAAAAATGACCACTAGAATCCACAAGTTGTTATACACAGGATGAATTTGTTCTACTCACTTGGCAACAATTGTTCATTATTCACAAGAGTGGACAGCTGTGCGTGCAATGAGCTAATACTATGCCAGGTAATCAAGCGGTTAAGTTTATTACCCCACACCCGTACACCACGTGATTGAATCCCCACAGATACTTGTTGGATACGCGCTGATATTGATTCCTACTGAGAATGAAACCATCGTTGATTATTACAAACGCGGTGAACTTTGATACTTCTGTTGGCACGTCAGGCCTCAAACTTTGCTAGGGTTGGTTTGCTGCAGGTGGGAGAAATTCAAAAGCCAAACTTGTGAAATAAGCTGAGGTTTTTGTTCCCCCTCTAATAACCTTAGTCTTTATCTAATATTTGTTTGACCTTTGAAATTATCACAGTTTACGGAATGCCTGATTGACTACTGCTTAGTTTTTCATCGATTCCTTTATTAGGAAAGTCAGGTGAGCAATGATGAGCGGAAACTTCTGCTCGTTGTGCACTGCCTCGGCGTGTTATGTCGAGGCAGTATTTTACCTCACTGCTCCGCAGTATCCGTTCATCACAGTGACCAAATGTAGGCTGGTAACAGAATACTGCGGCGGCGAAAGATCACTTAGGTTTTTACTTTCATACTTTCGTGAAAATAAGACAAGCTATGAATTTGTTGTTGAGTTTGTTGACAAGGTCCTAGACAACTTTGGCCACGATGTGTTTTGAAGCACACTCTCGTGATCGTTGACATACATAAGCTTAGACAAACAGTTTATCCTTTTTCAAGCGAATATCGATGGCAGTAAAGTAAGTGGTCCTAAAAAGAATTGATGGATTGGTTATAAAATGATGATGAAAAGCTACTCGTGAAACATATAATTCAAGGTAAAGCACGACTCGACTGAACAATGAGAACATTAACAATCTTAAGTAGGTGGATAACGAAACTCAGAGAAATCACATTAGTTTGGGAACAAAAATATGTATAGAATGCCGAAATAACCAAACAGTTGATATTATATGTTGGAACTCATTACTTGTGTTGAAACACGAACAAAGGACTGTACGTCGCCTTGTGTCAAACTTGGTAAGTGACATCATCCAGAGTTTCTCGTTTTCTGAACGGTTCAATCAAAAAACGTCTTACATTCATGATGATGAAGGTTTGAGAATAATCGGCGAATAAATATTCCTGAACTTTCCTATATCCTATTTCGACTAAATCATTCATGAAAATAGGTGAACTAAGTATGCAACTCAATAATGTTTGGAAAAAATGAAATGAATTTTTGTGGTGGTTAAATGTGGGGGCTTTGAAATTACCAATTACCTGTTGTGGAAGTAATTCAATTAGAAAAAATGTACCGAGTTCATATAACCCGCCATTCGGCAGCGATGTAAAACTGAGTGTTCATGTATCGTGTAATGAATGAGGGAGTATTCAAAACAAAAACATGGCGTTTTTAATTATATTTCAATTTCTGATTGATTGGGAATAGTCCAAAGACCACTGGGACTATCCATAAATGAAAACTCCGTAACCTTTTTGATGTTTGAACACGCAAAAGTCCATCTCTTTATCAGAAACACCATACTTTTCCTATTCACATTGTGTTCACAGCAATTAGACGAAGCCCGATCCTTGAAAAAAAAGCCTTCTATAAAAAGCTGCAAGTTGCATTGGACATTTTGGTACGAAAATTTAGTTGTTTAGTGTGATGCCCGAAGTATCTTATGGCCTTTGTTGTATTTCCAGAACTGAAGATCTATCCATTGGATTGTCTGGCTTCAGTTCGTTTTCAGCCCACTCTATGTGCACTGCGGTATTCGGTGGTTGGCAGTTCCTCAGTAAGGTTTCACGAATTTGTGCACATGACAAAACAGTTCAAGCAAATGATTAGTTTGAGACTAGATGGAAAGACGTTCTTCTAATCAGTCCGAGTCACGCAAAGTTGCAGAAGAAGCAGTCGCTGAAAAAGGAAACACACAGAAGCAGAAATAATTACAATCTCTGAGCAACTGGAAGATAGAGATAAACAAATGCTGATCATTCTGTGGTCAACTTTTGAGAGTAAGGGATCACTCAGTTCCCTAAACAGCAAGTGAAATT
>CANUEZ040000627.1:12500-22500 GCA_948099385.1 Fasciola hepatica | reverse complement strand
GATAAAACTGTTTATATCACAGAATGCCAGCTATCCTGAGGGAAACTTCGGAGGGAACCAGCTACTAGATGGTTCGATTAGTCTTTCGCCCCTATACTCACGTTTGACGATCGATTTGCACGTCAGAATCGCTGCGGTCCTCCACCAGAGTTTCCTCTGGCTTCAACCTGCGCAAGCATAGTTCACCATCTTTCGGGTCTCAACATGTACGCTCATGCTCCGCCCCGACGATGAGCAAGCACGAGGCTGCCTCTACGCCATGGGACGGGCCGGTGATGCGCCTGCCGCTCGAAGCTTGGTAGTACCGCGCATGAGAAACGACAGGATCTCACCTCAGCCCAGACAAGCCGAGCCTTCACTTTCACTGCGCCTTTGGGTTTCGTAACGCCCAATGACTCGCGCACATGTTACTCTCCTTGGTCCGTGTTTCAAGACGGGTCAGGTGGATAGTCTACCACTACACCACAGACTGTGGGCCCTTTCAAAGTGCAACAAACGCAACCGCCGACCGAACGACACCGAGCCATCACCTGGCCTGCATTCACAAGCAACAAGGCAACCAGACCCAGAGCCGCCGGCGCGACAGGCACGCCCGCACGCACAACAAGCCGCCGTCTCCGACGTACCGCACAGAACCGAAGCAGTCGGCTATTACACCCGAAGCACGATAAATCGCACAACGGGCTACCTGCCATCCCGACCTAGCAAGGACACAAGGACCCTACCAAGCCGGTTTAACCGCAACAGCCAGACAGCAACGTCGGTCGTGGTGAACACTCTGAGAAAGTGCACTGGCAAGCAGGTCCGTCAGTACCCGGGCGCACAACACCTGATGAGTGATTCGCGCATCCCCACCGAAGCGGGGACCTGCAGCTAAGCAGACCCGAGCACACAACCAATATGACCAAGCTCATGCCATACTCACCAGCTGAATCCTCAGAGCTTGCAGTTCAACTCCACCTGTTTACCTCTGAACGGTTTCACGCACTGTTTACTCTCTCTTCAAAGTACTTTTCAACTTTCCCTCACGGTACTTGTTCGCTATCGGACTCGTGCTAGTATTTAGCCTTGGATGGAGTTTACCACCCGCTTTGGGCTGCATTCACAAACAACCCGACTCCAAGGTCTGCTCAGGAAGATACTGGCCATTCTGAATCTCCACCCCCACGGGCCTTTCACCCTCATTGGGCCATGTCCGAGTAACCTTACTCATTATAGGACTTAGGGTGGAGCAGCATCTTCGCGAGCTAACCTGAACACCACATTGCCTAGGGGCCAAATGACCACAGGCTTCGGTGCTGGGCTTTTCCCTGTTCACTCGCCGTTACTAAGGGAATCCTGGTTAGTTTCTTTTCCTCCGCTTAGTGATATGCTTAAGTTCAGCGGGTAATCACGTCTGAACCGAGGTCAGGAAGACAGACCACGAAGGGTACCGTCGCTATATGAAAATAGCATCAGACACATGACCAAGTTCAGCATCAAACCAATGACAAAGTGACAGTGACGGAACGTGCCTGGTATGGAATTATCCCAGAAATCATAAGTGTGCCGACTAGGGGATCGCCAAACACACTGACAACTGAGTACCAACCCGATTATTAAACCACGATTCCGCCACTGCACCTCACCACGGCTTTCTGCCAAGACAAGGGTGCATCCGGATACATTAGGGAAACGCCATAGATCTGGCACCTCACATGATTACTCATAGAGGAGATCACGCCAGCTGGCAAAACCCAAGCCACGACTTTTTGGGCGTCGTGATAGTTTATAAGCCGACCCTCGGACAGGCGTGGCCACAGGCTAACCCATGGCCGCAATATGCGTTCAAGATGTCGATGTTCAAAGCAGTATGCAGTTTGCATTAATTCACACAGTTGGCTGCGCTCTTCATCGACACACGAGCCGAGTGATCCACCGTTCAGAGTTGTACGTATGGTCAAAGACCAGGTTATCAGTCCAACCCGGGATAGGCACCGCCGGGCGACGTACGTGCAGTCCAGCCACAAGGACCGGGTGCATGCGAGGGCAATGGCAAAGAATGGCAAGCCATTCAGTACCACTTTAACAGTGTAAATGTAGTAATGAAACAGTTCATAGGGCGGGAGCAGGGCCGTAGCCCAAATCTCCTCTTTAAGCCTAGCACTACCAATCGTGGCAGTACAACCCGTTCTCCTGGCTTGGACAAGCGCCCCGAGAGACGCAAGCATACCATCGGAGTATCATACAGGTAGGCACCCCATCAGTGTTCGGATATGCTGTGACCTCAATGAGCCAGGCATAGCCGTCCGCAAATTTTTATCGCATGACATGACGGTCACACGTGTATCGCTTGTGTGAGAGTAGATTTTCAGGTAATGATCCTTCCGCAGGTTCACCTACGGAAACCTTGTTACGACTTTTACTTCCTCTAAATGATCAAGTTTGGTCGTCTTCTCAGCACCGGTCGAGCGGCCGAAGCCACTACAATGGCACCAATCCGAGGACCTTGCTAAACCATTCAATCGGTAGTAGCGACGGGCGGTGTGTACAAAGGGCAGGGACGTAATCAGCGCAAGCTTATGACTTGCACTTACCAGGAATTCCTCGTTCACGGGGAACAATTGCAAGCCCCGATCCCAGTCACGACGGTTATGATACAGTTTACCCAACCTGCTCAGGCCAGGATTCCAAACTCGCTGAAACCGTCATTGTAGCGCACGTGCGGCCCCGGACATCTAAGGGCATCACAGACCTGTTATTGCTCAATTTCGTGCGACTGAATACCGCTTGTCCCTCTAAGAAGTAAGTACCTGCGCCGCACCCGCCGGTCAACGTAACCACTACCCCACGAGGAGGCAATGGACAACGCAACCTGCACGAGCACAGAGGACAGGCATACTATTTAGCAGGCCAGAGTCTCGTTCGTTATCGGAATTAACCAGACAAATCGCTCCACCAACTAAGAACGGCCATGCACCACCAACCACCGAATCAAGAAAGAGCTATCAATCTGTCAATCCTCACAGTGTCCGGGCCGGGTGAGTTTTCCCGTGTTGAGTCGAATTAAGCCGCAGGCTCCACTCCTGGTGGTGCCCTTCCGTCAATTCCTTTAAGTTTCAGCTTTGCAACCATACTTCCCCCGGAGCCCAAAGACTTAAGGGTTTCCCGGGGACTGCCCGTGGGGACACATAAAGAACCACCACGGATCGTCAGTTGGCATCGTTTATGGTCAGAACTAGGACGGTATCTGATCGTCTTCGAACCTCTGACTTTCGCTCAAGATCAATGAAAACATCCTTGGCAAATGCTTTCGCTGTAGTT
The DNA here is from genome assembly GCA_948099385.1 of Fasciola hepatica. Classification (NCBI taxonomy): domain Eukaryota; kingdom Metazoa; phylum Platyhelminthes; class Trematoda; order Plagiorchiida; family Fasciolidae; genus Fasciola; species Fasciola hepatica. The sequence goes on along the minus strand of CANUEZ040000627.1, from coordinate 19,197 downwards.
TGTCTGGCGGCGATCCAAGAATTTCACCTCTAACACCGCCATACAAATGCCCCCGTCTGTCCCTCTTAACCATTACTTCGGATCCGAAAACCAACAAAATAGAACCGAAGTCCTATTCCATTATTCCATGCAAGAATTTTCAGGCACAAAGGCCTGCTTTGAGCACTCAAATTTGTTCAAAGTAAACGTGCTGTCCGCCTCCGACACCCGATTAAAGGCACCAAGAAGCATGCCAACAGACTAGCAGGCAAGCCCACCAGTCACGCTGACACCTGTAAACAGACACAGCAGAAAGGAAGCACAACCACGAGACCGACTCGCAAGCTCAACCCGGCAGTAACCAGGCCAGACCCACGAGCGACGGCATGTAGCCATGCGACCCAGATCCAACTACGAGCTTTTTAACTGCAACAACTTTAATATACGCTTCTGGAGCTGGAGTTACCGCGGCTGCTGGCACCAGACTTGCCCTCCAGTTGATCCTCGTTAAAGGATTTAAATTGTACTCATTCGAATTACGGAGCCTCTAGTGAGTCCCGTATCCGTATTTTTCGTCACTACCTCCCCGTGCCGGGATTGGGTAATTTGCGTGCCTGCTGCCTTCCTTGGAAGTGGTAGCCGTTTCTCAGGCTCCCTCTCCGGAATCGAACCCTGATTCCCCGTTACCCGTTAGCACCATGGTAGGCAGGTCACCTACCATCGAAAATTGATAGGGCAGACATTTGAAAGATCCGTCGCCGACACAAGGCCGACTGCGATCAGTGAAGTTATCCAGAGTCATCACAGAATGCAACAGGGACGACCGAAGCCGCCCCCGGTTGGTTCTGTTCTAATAAATCCACCCGTTCCCTCGCGGGTCAGGGCATAGTGGCATGTATTAGCTCTAGAATTACTACAGTTATCCATGTAGTATGTACGATCCAAGGAACCATAGCTGATTTAATGAGCCATTCGCGGTTTCACCGTTTAAAGGTATGTACTTAGACATGCATGGCTTAATCTCTGAGACAAGCATATGACTACTGGCAGGATCAACCAGATTATTCACAGTCCTCAACCCGTTCAGCCGAAGCCGTCGGGGCACAGGATCAAAATCAACGAGCTAGCCGCTGGACCGTGTCGCGGTTTCACGGAGCGTTAGCTTCACATGCGCACCACCACATGTTTTCACAGGAAGAGACGTTGCCCCGGGCGTCACATTCCCATTCATACAGCAGTTTCCTGCTAGCGAATATCGATCATGCACCACCAAAGCAACCTGCACCTGGTCGCCCGGCTTACAGGACAAGCCAATCGGATTAATCAGCTCAAGAGAGGCACGCCACACTCGAGAACGAATGACCAGCCCCGAAGAACCAGCCCTCCGCTAAGGAGCGAGCAGCCATCCCACTTCATATGCGAGGAAATTCACCCCACACCCAGTTACGAGCAACCGCGGCAGGGGCACGCCACCAAGGCGATATCCACCGGCACACGGAAACAGACGATCGCCGCACCAACCCAAGCCGTAGCCCGGGGTAGGTCAGTAAGAACACGGCAACATAGCAAGCTTCAGGATTGTCACCATCGAGCACGCAGGCCAGGGGCATCTATGCTACAATTAGGCCAAGCGACTGGATGTGACCGGTGGGCGTCACCCCACATATATCATGCAAAACTAGATGAGTTACAAACTGGATGATAAAAAATAACACTGAGATGAACTTGGAAAAAAATATGTGTGGACCTTTAGGCTCTATATAGACCAACGGGTCCATATAGAGTCAAATATATATGCGCATCATAGCCTATATGCACCATACAGGCCCATATCTATAGCCTATATAGACTCCCTATGCAAGCCTATAGGCTCGTATGCTGGACTATAGGCTCATATACCGGCCTGTATGCGCTGTATAAGCCCATACCTATAGCCTATACAGACTCCCTATGCAAGCCTATACACTACATACACGGCCTATTGCAACTCCATATAGACGGGTAAACGGCGGTGGTAACCTTGACTCTCTTATGGACCCGTATGCTGGCCTATAGGCCCATATACCAGCCTATATGCATTGTATAGGCCTATACCTATAGCCCATATGGACTCCCTATGCAAGCCTATAGGCTCGCATGCCGGCCCATGGGCTCGTATGCCGGCCCACAAGCCCATATGCCAGCCCATATGCACTGTATAGGCCCATACCTATAGCCTATATAGACTCCCTATGCAAGCCTATAGGCTCGTATGCTGGACTATAGGCTCATATACCGGCCTATATGCGCTGTATAAGCCCATACCTATAGCCTATACAGACTCCCTATGCAAGCCTATACACTACATACACGGCCTATTGCAACTCCATATAGACGGGTAAACGGCGGTGGTAACCTTGACTCTCTTATGGACCCGTATGCTGGCCTATAGGCCCATATACCAGCCTATATGCATTGTATAGGCCTATACCTATAGCCCATATGGACTCCCTATGCAAGCCTATAGGCTCGCATGCCGGCCCATGGGCTCGTATGCCGGCCCACAAGCCCATATGCCAGCCCATATGCACTGTATAGGCCCATACCTATAGCCTATATAGACTCCCTATGCAAGCCTATAGGCTCGTATGCCGGCCCACAAGCCCATATGCCAGCCCATATGCACCATATAGACCCATACCTATAGCCTACATAGACTCCCCATGCAAGCCTATATACTATATGCACGGCCTATGGTAACTCCATATAGACGGGTAAACGGCGGTAGTAACTCGGACTCTCCGAGGAGAGAGGGTACTCCCTATATAACATACAGAACTAGATGAGGGTCTCAGAATGGCTGCAATAAATAGGTTTTTTTGCTATAACTTTTTCAAAAATTAATTTTTCCCGATTATTTTTTTTTGTGCAGTTGTACAAATGCGTGCTGCATGACCCAGTGTAATATCTCCGACCTAGCAAAATATTTCTTCGGACGAATTTCGAAAAAACTGAAACAAAAACCTGAAAGGAGGGTGAGTTACCCCCGCCGATGACCCGAGTACATAAAATCGCAGTTACATGGCCGATGGTGCAATACAGAACGCAGGCACGGCCTATGCTGGCATATAGGCTCCTATGCTACACTATAGGCGCATATGCACGCCTATATACGGCCCGTACGCACGGCCTATGCTGGTATATAGGCTCCTATGCTACACTATAGGCGCATATGCACGCCTATATACGGCCCGTACGCACGGCCTATGCTGGTATATAGGCTCCTATGCTGCACTATAGGCGCATATGCACGCCTATATACGGCCCGTACGCACGGCCTATGCTGGTATATAGGCTCCTATGCTACACTATAGGCGCCTATGCACGCCTATATACGGCCCGTACGCACGGCCTATGCTGGTATATAGGCTCCTATGCTACACTATAGGCGCCTATGCACGCCTATATACGGCCCGTACGCACGGCCTATGCTGGCATATAGGCTCCTATGCTACACTATAGGCGCATATGCACGCCTATATACGGCCCGTACGCACGGCCTATGCTGGCATATAGGCTCCTATGCTACACTATAGGCGCCTATGCACGCCTATATACGGCCCGTACGCACGGCCTATGCTGGTATATAGGCTCCTATGCTACACTATAGGCGCATATGCACGCCTATATACGGCCCGTACGCACGGCCTATGCTGGTATATAGGCTCCTATGCTACACTATAGGCGCATATGCACGCCTATATACGGCCCGTACGCACGGCCTATGCTGGCATATAGGCTCCTATGCTACACTATAGGCGCATATGCACGCCTATATACGGCCCGTACGCAGGGCCTATGCTGGTATATAGGCTCCTATGCTACACTATAGGCGCCTATGCACGCCTATATACGGCCCGTACGCACGGCCTATGCTGGTATATAGGCTCCTATGCTACACTATAGGCGCATATGCACGCCTATATACGGCCCGTACGCACGGCCTATGCTGGTATATAGGCTCCTATGCTACACTATAGGCGCATATGCACGCCTATATACGGCCCGTACGCACGGCCTATGCTGGTATATAGGCTCCTATGCTGCACTATAGGCGCATATGCACGCCTATATACGGCCCGTACGCACGGCCTATGCTGGTATATAGGCTCCTATGCTACACTATAGGCGCCTATGCACGCCTATATACGGCCCGTACGCACGGCCTATGCTGGCATATAGGCTCCTATGCTACACTATAGGCGCATATGCACGCCTATATACGGCCCGTACGCACGGCCTATGCTGGCATATAGGCTCCTATGCTACACTATAGGCGCCTATGCACGCCTATATACGGCCCGTACGCACGGCCTATGCTGGTATATAGGCTCCTATGCTACACTATAGGCGCATATGCACGCCTATATACGGCCCGTACGCACGGCCTATGCTGGTATATAGGCTCCTATGCTACACTATAGGCGCATATGCACGCCTATATACGGCCCGTACGCACGGCCTATGCTGGCATATAGGCTCCTATGCTACACTATAGGCGCATATGCACGCCTATATACGGCCCGTACGCAGGGCCTATGCTGGTATATAGGCTCCTATGCTACACTATAGGCGCCTATGCACGCCTATATACGGCCCGTACGCACGGCCTATGCTGGTATATAGGCTCCTATGCTACACTATAGGCGCATATGCACGCCTATATACGGCCCGTACGCACGGCCTATGCTGGTATATAGGCTCCTATGCTACACTATAGGCGCATATGCACGCCTATATACGGCCCGTACGCACGGCCTATGCTGGTATATAGGCTCCTATGCTACACTATAGGCGCATATGCACGCCTATATACGGCCCGTACGCACGGCCTATGCTGGCATATAGGCTCCTATGCTACACTATAGGCGCATATGCACGCCTATATACGGCCCGTACGCAGGGCCTATGCTGGTATATAGGCTCCTATGCTACACTATAGGCGCCTATGCACGCCTATATACGGCCCGTACGCACGGCCTATGCTGGTATATAGGCTCCTATGCTACACTATAGGCGCATATGCACGCCTATATACGGCCCGTACGCACGGCCTATGCTGGTATATAGGCTCCTATGCTGCACTATAGGCGCATATGCACGCCTATATACGGCCCGTACGCACGGCCTATGCTGGTATATAGGCTCCTATGCTACACTATAGGCGCCTATGCACGCCTATATACGGCCCGTACGCACGGCCTATGCTGGTATATAGGCTCCTATGCTACACTATAGGCGCATATGCACGCCTATATACGGCCCGTACGCACGGCCTATGCTGGTATATAGGCTCCTATGCTACACTATAGGCGCCTATGCACGCCTATATACGGCCCGTACGCACGGCCTATGCTGGTATATAGGCTCCTATGCTACACTATAGGCGCATATGCACGCCTATATACGGCCCGTACGCACGGCCTATGCTGGTATATAGGCTCCTATGCTGCACTATAGGCGCATATGCACGCCTATATACGGCCCGTACGCACGGCCTATGCTGGTATATAGGCTCCTATGCTACACTATAGGCGCCTATGCACGCCTATATACGGCCCGTACGCACGGCCTATGCTGGTATATAGGCTCCTATGCTACACTATAGGCGCCTATGCACGCCTATATACGGCCCGTACGCACGGCCTATGCTGGTATATAGGCTCCTATGCTACACTATAGGCGCCTATGCACGCCTATATACGGCCCGTACGCACGGCCTATGCTGGTATATAGGCTCCTATGCTACACTATAGGCGCATATGCACGCCTATATACGGCCCGTACGCACGGCCTATGCTGGTATATAGGCTCCTATGCTGCACTGTAGGCGCATATGCACGCCTATATACGGCCCGTACGCACGGCCTATGCTGGTATATAGGCTCCTATGCTACACTATAGGCGCCTATGCACGCCTATATACGGCCCGTACGCACGGCCTATGCTGGTATATAGGCTCCTATGCTACACTATAGGCGCCTATGCACGCCTATATACGGCCCGTACGCACGGCCTATGCTGGTATATAGGCTCCTATGCTACACTATAGGCGCCTATGCACGCCTATATACGGCCCGTACGCACGGCCTATGCTGGCATATAGGCTCCTATGCTGCACTATAGGCGCATATGCACGCCTATATACGGCCCGTACGCACGGCCTATGCTGGTATATAGGCTCCTATGCTACACTATAGGCGCCTATGCACGCCTATATACGGCCCGTACGCACGGCCTATGCTGGTATATAGGCTCCTATGCTACACTATAGGCGCCTATGCACGCCTATATACGGCCCGTACGCACGGCCTATGCTGGTATATAGGCTCCTATGCTACACTATAGGCGCATATGCACGCCTATATACGGCCCGTACGCACGGCCTATGCTGGCATATAGGCTCCTATGCTACACTATAGGCGCATATGCACGCCTATATACGGCCCGTACGCACGGCCTATGCTGGCATATAGGCTCCTATGCTACACTATAGGCGCATATGCACGCCTATATACGGCCCGTACGCACGGCCTATGCTGGTATATAGGCTCCTATGCTGCACTATAGGCGCCTATGCACGCCTATATACGGCCCGTACGCACGGCCTATATGGACGGGTCAACGGCGGTGGTAGCATTGACTCGCCCGAGGAGTGAGAGTACTCCCTATATATCAT
>CANUEZ040000627.1:0-7500 GCA_948099385.1 Fasciola hepatica | reverse complement strand
TACTAAGGGAATCCTGGTTAGTTTCTTTTCCTCCGCTTAGTGATATGCTTAAGTTCAGCGGGTAATCACGTCTGAACCGAGGTCAGGAAGACAGACCACGAAGGGTACCGTCGCTATATGAAAATAGCATCAGACACATGACCAAGTTCAGCATCAAACCAATGACAAAGTGACAGTGACGGAACGTGCCTGGTATGGAATTATCCCAGAAATCATAAGTGTGCCGACTAGGGGATCGCCAAACACACTGACAACTGAGTACCAACCCGATTATTAAACCACGATTCCGCCACTGCACCTCACCACGGCTTTCTGCCAAGACAAGGGTGCATCCGGATACATTAGGGAAACGCCATAGATCTGGCACCTCACATGATTACTCATAGAGGAGATCACGCCAGCTGGCAAAACCCAAGCCACGACTTTTTGGGCGTCGTGATAGTTTATAAGCCGACCCTCGGACAGGCGTGGCCACAGGCTAACCCATGGCCGCAATATGCGTTCAAGATGTCGATGTTCAAAGCAGTATGCAGTTTGCATTAATTCACACAGTTGGCTGCGCTCTTCATCGACACACGAGCCGAGTGATCCACCGTTCAGAGTTGTACGTATGGTCAAAGACCAGGTTATCAGTCCAACCCGGGATAGGCACCGCCGGGCGACGTACGTGCAGTCCAGCCACAAGGACCGGGTGCATGCGAGGGCAATGGCAAAGAATGGCAAGCCATTCAGTACCACTTTAACAGTGTAAATGTAGTAATGAAACAGTTCATAGGGCGGGAGCAGGGCCGTAGCCCAAATCTCCTCTTTAAGCCTAGCACTACCAATCGTGGCAGTACAACCCGTTCTCCTGGCTTGGACAAGCGCCCCGAGAGACGCAAGCATACCATCGGAGTATCATACAGGTAGGCACCCCATCAGTGTTCGGATATGCTGTGACCTCAATGAGCCAGGCATAGCCGTCCGCAAATTTTTATCGCATGACATGACGGTCACACGTGTATCGCTTGTGTGAGAGTAGATTTTCAGGTAATGATCCTTCCGCAGGTTCACCTACGGAAACCTTGTTACGACTTTTACTTCCTCTAAATGATCAAGTTTGGTCGTCTTCTCAGCACCGGTCGAGCGGCCGAAGCCACTACAATGGCACCAATCCGAGGACCTTGCTAAACCATTCAATCGGTAGTAGCGACGGGCGGTGTGTACAAAGGGCAGGGACGTAATCAGCGCAAGCTTATGACTTGCACTTACCAGGAATTCCTCGTTCACGGGGAACAATTGCAAGCCCCGATCCCAGTCACGACGGTTATGATACAGTTTACCCAACCTGCTCAGGCCAGGATTCCAAACTCGCTGAAACCGTCATTGTAGCGCACGTGCGGCCCCGGACATCTAAGGGCATCACAGACCTGTTATTGCTCAATTTCGTGCGACTGAATACCGCTCGTCCCTCTAAGAAGTAAGTACCTGCGCCGCACCCGCCGGTCAACGTAACCACTACCCCACGAGGAGGCAATGGACAACGCAACCTGCACGAGCACAGAGGACAGGCATACTATTTAGCAGGCCAGAGTCTCGTTCGTTATCGGAATTAACCAGACAAATCGCTCCACCAACTAAGAACGGCCATGCACCACCAACCACCGAATCAAGAAAGAGCTATCAATCTGTCAATCCTCACAGTGTCCGGGCCGGGTGAGTTTTCCCGTGTTGAGTCGAATTAAGCCGCAGGCTCCACTCCTGGTGGTGCCCTTCCGTCAATTCCTTTAAGTTTCAGCTTTGCAACCATACTTCCCCCGGAGCCCAAAGACTTAAGGGTTTCCCGGGGACTGCCCGTGGGGACACATAAAGAACCACCACGGATCGTCAGTTGGCATCGTTTATGGTCAGAACTAGGACGGTATCTGATCGTCTTCGAACCTCTGACTTTCGCTCAAGATCAATGAAAACATCCTTGGCAAATGCTTTCGCTGTAGTTTGTCTGGCGGCGATCCAAGAATTTCACCTCTAACACCGCCATACAAATGCCCCCGTCTGTCCCTCTTAACCATTACTTCGGATCCGAAAACCAACAAAATAGAACCGAAGTCCTATTCCATTATTCCATGCAAGAATTTTCAGGCACAAAGGCCTGCTTTGAGCACTCAAATTTGTTCAAAGTAAACGTGCTGTCCGCCTCCGACACCCGATTAAAGGCACCAAGAAGCATGCCAACAGACTAGCAGGCAAGCCCACCAGTCACGCTGACACCTGTAAACAGACACAGCAGAAAGGAAGCACAACCACGAGACCGACTCGCAAGCTCAACCCGGCAGTAACCAGGCCAGACCCACGAGCGACGGCATGTAGCCATGCGACCCAGATCCAACTACGAGCTTTTTAACTGCAACAACTTTAATATACGCTTCTGGAGCTGGAGTTACCGCGGCTGCTGGCACCAGACTTGCCCTCCAGTTGATCCTCGTTAAAGGATTTAAATTGTACTCATTCGAATTACGGAGCCTCTAGTGAGTCCCGTATCCGTATTTTTCGTCACTACCTCCCCGTGCCGGGATTGGGTAATTTGCGTGCCTGCTGCCTTCCTTGGAAGTGGTAGCCGTTTCTCAGGCTCCCTCTCCGGAATCGAACCCTGATTCCCCGTTACCCGTTAGCACCATGGTAGGCAGGTCACCTACCATCGAAAATTGATAGGGCAGACATTTGAAAGATCCGTCGCCGACACAAGGCCGACTGCGATCAGTGAAGTTATCCAGAGTCATCACAGAATGCAACAGGGACGACCGAAGCCGCCCCCGGTTGGTTCTGTTCTAATAAATCCACCCGTTCCCTCGCGGGTCAGGGCATAGTGGCATGTATTAGCTCTAGAATTACTACAGTTATCCATGTAGTATGTACGATCCAAGGAACCATAGCTGATTTAATGAGCCATTCGCGGTTTCACCGTTTAAAGGTATGTACTTAGACATGCATGGCTTAATCTCTGAGACAAGCATATGACTACTGGCAGGATCAACCAGATTATTCACAGTCCTCAACCCGTTCAGCCGAAGCCGTCGGGGCACAGGATCAAAATCAACGAGCTAGCCGCTGGACCGTGTCGCGGTTTCACGGAGCGTTAGCTTCACATGCGCACCACCACATGTTTTCACAGGAAGAGACGTTGCCCCGGGCGTCACATTCCCATTCATACAGCAGTTTCCTGCTAGCGAATATCGATCATGCACCACCAAAGCAACCTGCACCTGGTCGCCCGGCTTACAGGACAAGCCAATCGGATTAATCAGCTCAAGAGAGGCACGCCACACTCGAGAACGAATGACCAGCCCCGAAGAACCAGCCCTCCGCTAAGGAGCGAGCAGCCATCCCACTTCATATGCGAGGAAATTCACCCCACACCCAGTTACGAGCAACCGCGGCAGGGGCACGCCACCAAGGCGATATCCACCGGCACACGGAAACAGACGATCGCCGCACCAACCCAAGCCGTAGCCCGGGGTAGGTCAGTAAGAACACGGCAACATAGCAAGCTTCAGGATTGTCACCATCGAGCACGCAGGCCAGGGGCATCTATGCTACAATTAGGCCAAGCGACTGGATGTGACCGGTGGGCGTCACCCCACATATATCATGCAAAACTAGATGAGTTACAAACTGGATGATAAAAAATAACACTGAGATGAACTTGGAAAAAAATATGTGTGGACCTTTAGGCTCTATATAGACCAACGGGTCCATATAGAGTCAAATATATATGCGCATCATAGCCTATATGCACCATACAGGCCCATATCTATAGCCTATATAGACTCCCTATGCAAGCCTATAGGCTCGTATGCTGGACTATAGGCTCATATACCGGCCTGTATGCGCTGTATAAGCCCATACCTATAGCCTATACAGACTCCCTATGCAAGCCTATACACTACATACACGGCCTATTGCAACTCCATATAGACGGGTAAACGGCGGTGGTAACCTTGACTCTCTTATGGACCCGTATGCTGGCCTATAGGCCCATATACCAGCCTATATGCATTGTATAGGCCTATACCTATAGCCCATATGGACTCCCTATGCAAGCCTATAGGCTCGCATGCCGGCCCATGGGCTCGTATGCCGGCCCACAAGCCCATATGCCAGCCCATATGCACTGTATAGGCCCATACCTATAGCCTATATAGACTCCCTATGCAAGCCTATAGGCTCGTATGCTGGACTATAGGCTCATATACCGGCCTATATGCGCTGTATAAGCCCATACCTATAGCCTATACAGACTCCCTATGCAAGCCTATACACTACATACACGGCCTATTGCAACTCCATATAGACGGGTAAACGGCGGTGGTAACCTTGACTCTCTTATGGACCCGTATGCTGGCCTATAGGCCCATATACCAGCCTATATGCATTGTATAGGCCTATACCTATAGCCCATATGGACTCCCTATGCAAGCCTATAGGCTCGCATGCCGGCCCATGGGCTCGTATGCCGGCCCACAAGCCCATATGCCAGCCCATATGCACTGTATAGGCCCATACCTATAGCCTATATAGACTCCCTATGCAAGCCTATAGGCTCGTATGCCGGCCCACAAGCCCATATGCCAGCCCATATGCACCATATAGACCCATACCTATAGCCTACATAGACTCCCCATGCAAGCCTATATACTATATGCACGGCCTATGGTAACTCCATATAGACGGGTAAACGGCGGTAGTAACTCGGACTCTCCGAGGAGAGAGGGTACTCCCTATATAACATACAGAACTAGATGAGGGTCTCAGAATGGCTGCAATAAATAGGTTTTTTTGCTATAACTTTTTCAAAAATTAATTTTTCCCGATTATTTTTTTTTGTGCAGTTGTACAAATGCGTGCTGCATGACCCAGTGTAATATCTCCGACCTAGCAAAATATTTCTTCGGACGAATTTCGAAAAAACTGAAACAAAAACCTGAAAGGAGGGTGAGTTACCCCCGCCGATGACCCGAGTACATAAAATCGCAGTTACATGGCCGATGGTGCAATACAGAACGCAGGCACGGCCTATGCTGGCATATAGGCTCCTATGCTACACTATAGGCGCATATGCACGCCTATATACGGCCCGTACGCACGGCCTATGCTGGTATATAGGCTCCTATGCTACACTATAGGCGCATATGCACGCCTATATACGGCCCGTACGCACGGCCTATGCTGGTATATAGGCTCCTATGCTGCACTATAGGCGCATATGCACGCCTATATACGGCCCGTACGCACGGCCTATGCTGGTATATAGGCTCCTATGCTACACTATAGGCGCCTATGCACGCCTATATACGGCCCGTACGCACGGCCTATGCTGGTATATAGGCTCCTATGCTGCACTATAGGCGCATATGCACGCCTATATACGGCCCGTACGCACGGCCTATGCTGGTATATAGGCTCCTATGCTACACTATAGGCGCCTATGCACGCCTATATACGGCCCGTACGCACGGCCTATGCTGGTATATAGGCTCCTATGCTACACTATAGGCGCCTATGCACGCCTATATACGGCCCGTACGCACGGCCTATGCTGGCATATAGGCTCCTATGCTACACTATAGGCGCATATGCACGCCTATATACGGCCCGTACGCACGGCCTATGCTGGCATATAGGCTCCTATGCTACACTATAGGCGCCTATGCACGCCTATATACGGCCCGTACGCACGGCCTATGCTGGTATATAGGCTCCTATGCTACACTATAGGCGCATATGCACGCCTATATACGGCCCGTACGCACGGCCTATGCTGGTATATAGGCTCCTATGCTACACTATAGGCGCATATGCACGCCTATATACGGCCCGTACGCACGGCCTATGCTGGCATATAGGCTCCTATGCTACACTATAGGCGCATATGCACGCCTATATACGGCCCGTACGCAGGGCCTATGCTGGTATATAGGCTCCTATGCTACACTATAGGCGCCTATGCACGCCTATATACGGCCCGTACGCACGGCCTATGCTGGTATATAGGCTCCTATGCTACACTATAGGCGCATATGCACGCCTATATACGGCCCGTACGCACGGCCTATGCTGGTATATAGGCTCCTATGCTACACTATAGGCGCATATGCACGCCTATATACGGCCCGTACGCACGGCCTATGCTGGTATATAGGCTCCTATGCTACACTATAGGCGCCTATGCACGCCTATATACGGCCCGTACGCACGGCCTATGCTGGTATATAGGCTCCTATGCTACACTATAGGCGCCTATGCACGCCTATATACGGCCCGTACGCACGGCCTATGCTGGCATATAGGCTCCTATGCTACACTATAGGCGCATATGCACGCCTATATACGGCCCGTACGCAGGGCCTATGCTGGTATATAGGCTCCTATGCTACACTATAGGCGCCTATGCACGCCTATATACGGCCCGTACGCACGGCCTATGCTGGTATATAGGCTCCTATGCTACACTATAGGCGCATATGCACGCCTATATACGGCCCGTACGCACGGCCTATGCTGGTATATAGGCTCCTATGCTACACTATAGGCGCATATGCACGCCTATATACGGCCCGTACGCACGGCCTATGCTGGCATATAGGCTCCTATGCTACACTATAGGCGCATATGCACGCCTATATACGGCCCGTACGCAGGGCCTATGCTGGTATATAGGCTCCTATGCTACACTATAGGCGCCTATGCACGCCTATATACGGCCCGTACGCACGGCCTATGCTGGTATATAGGCTCCTATGCTACACTATAGGCGCATATGCACGCCTATATACGGCCCGTACGCACGGCCTATGCTGGTATATAGGCTCCTATGCTACACTATAGGCGCATATGCACGCCTATATACGGCCCGTACGCACGGCCTATGCTGGTATATAGGCTCCTATGCTACACTATAGGCGCATATGCACGCCTATATACGGCCCGTACGCACGGCCTATGCTGGCATATAGGCTCCTATGCTACACTATAGGCGCATATGCACGCCTATATACGGCCCGTACGCAGGGCCTATGCTGGTATATAGGCTCCTATGCTACACTATAGGCGCCTATGCACGCCTATATACGGCCCGTACGCACGGCCTATGCTGGTATATAGGCTCCTATGCTACACTATAGGCGCATATGCACGCCTATATACGGCCCGTACGCACGGCCTATGCTGGTATATAGGCTCCTATGCTGCACTATAGGCGCATATGCACGCCTATATACGGCCCGTACGCACGGCCTATGCTGGTATATAGGCTCCTATGCTACACTATAGGCGCCTATGCACGCCTATATACGGCCCGTACGCACGGCCTATGCTGGTATATAGGCTCCTATGCTACACTATAGGCGCCTATGCACGCCTATATACGGCCCGTACGCACGGCCTATGCTGGTATATAGGCTCCTATGCTACACTATAGGCGCCTATGCACGCCTATATACGGCCCGTACGCACGGCCTATGC
>CANUEZ040000626.1:0-26991 GCA_948099385.1 Fasciola hepatica | reverse complement strand
CGGCAGCAACCAAGGTAGAAGAATGCACCAAAGAACTAACAGGAGTAGGAGCACGCATAGCCTCCAACAACCAAGAAATAAACGGAAAACAAGCACTCTTAGTCATAACCACCAACAAATAAAATAAAACAAAAACCAAACCAGAAACATCCGCCCATCAACTAACCCACATCAACATGCCAAATACAGAAACATCACCAAACCGAGAAGCAAAAAGAGTCACCAAAGAAGCTCGCAAACTACTCATTTTAGCATAAAATAAAATCAAAAAAAAACTAACCAAACCTAAATACTCCCAAAAGATCAGAGAAAACAACAAAGAAGAGCTAAAAACCAAAACACCCATAGTTCCCAAAAACCAAACCATCAACGGAAACAACAAAACAGACCTAAACCTACCCATAAAATAATGAAAACAATAAACTAAAGCCACAGAACCACAACAAAACAACATAAAAAAGCAACCAACCCCAACCAAATCAATCATAAACTCAAAACCCCCATACCTATCATAACCCAACACCCTAAAACAACCCAACAACTCCTCTCACCCACTAAACCAAAAAACATACACCCCCAAAAATAAAAAACACAACAACACCTTTGATAGAAATAAAACATTTCAAATCTACGGCCGAAACGTAAACCCAATCGGATATCAAACAACACACGAGGGGCAAACCCCATATTTGACGCTTAAAACCAACCCATATAATCTGGCACTCATGTAAAACAGCGAGCATCATAAATAAATATGAAAAGAATGACTTCAAATCATTCACAAAACCTTACACGCCTAGAGGACAAAATAATGTCATAACATGATCCTAAACCACACCCATAAACTCTGGCACTCCAGACTCTGGCCAGACCAAAACGCTACCTCAGAAGCTACAATCCCACGCACTAAACTTATACTAAACCAGTAACCCTAACTACCGAAAAAATCCCCCCTCAGAACTTACCACAACACTTACACAAACAAAACCGATCATCAGAACCAAACAAAACAAACAGTAAGACAAACCCTCAAACCTAGAACATAAATAAAAACTACTATCACACAAAGAGGGAACAGAAAAAAAAACAAAAGAAAAAACACACAAGAATCCAAAAAACAGAACCAGCCCATCAATCCCAATACCTCTAAATTTAGGTAATGGATTGGGAGTATGAATGGAAACAAAAATAAACAACACATAAACGCCACCCACATAAACCAAACAGAAAACCACTAAATATCAACTGAACCCTACAACCAAATAACCCAAACCAGAAATACTTAAAGCAGCACCTATCAACAACAAACAATAAACTATGGGGTGAGAAACAAATGAAAAGCCTAGAAGGCAACTAAAATAGACCCTAGCAAGTATAGTAAACAACATCTAACCTATCTACAAACCCTAACAATGCCAAACAAGCAAGATCTAACAACCTTCATACTCACCAGGCATAACTACTTCAACCACAATAGGCATGTATGCATGACCAGCACCACACAACTCCGTACAATAACCCACATAAATGCCCAAATGACCAGGACAATAGGAAACACAATTTAACCGCCCAGGTATAGCATCAGTCTTTATATTAAACTCCGGAACCGAAAAAGAATGAATAACATCTGAAGAAGTAACCATAAGCTGATGAAAATTACCCCGAACCATCCGAAGAGGCTTATCCACCCCCATAACAAAATCACTCATAACAGAATCAAACTCCTCATCTTCTACCTCAACATCATAACTCCAGTATCACTGACGACCAACAACCTTTATAATCTTACTGGGAATATCTAGCATATCATAGGATATACATTTTAGATTATAGTAGCATAGAACAATAACACAACTCGACGGAACCACTGTCCAAAAAAACTCAACTACATCTCTCTCTTTTTTATGAGACGCCACCGTATTAGACCCAAACAATTGTCAAGCTAAGACAACAAAAACCCAAATTGGTATAAAAGCACAAACCAACAAGATATAAACTATCAAATCCATATAAAGCACTTTAGTAAAAACCATTATAGCCCGCAATATAAACTCACAAGACAACTAACGTCGGGTTCCCCCAACATTACCATGTTACGACTTACCACAGCTAACACCCTGGGTGACGGGCGGTGTGTACCCCAACTAAATCCTATTCGATAGGAAAACCTAACTAATATTTACAAACATCCCACCTACTTCCGAGTCCTAAATACAGCTACTACCTTACACAATAACAATTTTAACAAAGTAACGCATAAACCCCCCAATATTAGCAGCACATTGACCTGGCTTAAATAGTACACAATTACACTCGTTGACACTAATCACAAATCTTAAACCGGATATACACTAACAAACTTAAAAGGGGTCAACTACTAAGCGGACTATCTATTACAATACACGTTCCCCCGGTAGAACCTCATCGGCTGCCAAATCCTTTTAGTTTATACTAAGGAGACAAAATAAAATCGCATATACAAGGGTATCTAATCCTTTTCTATAATAACGAGACAAAATAACTAGAACATCTTATCAACAACAGGAAGATTATACTCAAACCTAGACCTTAGTCCTAAATACTTTACACCAACTAACCAGGAGAAAAAGCTAACAGAATAACCGCGGATGCTGGCACTGAGCATTCACCACTTCACTCAAAAACAGCCCAATCAAGGTTACCCTCAACTTAAAGCTCTAACTACTAAGAAAACACAATTACCAAAACTATGTCTGACTACCAGAATCTCCTTATGTAAATCTGTTTCTGACTCTCCCACAACCAGGATTAAATAGATCTAAAGCGAGGGCATCAAATACCTATAATACCTTTGCAAAGTAATACGCACAAAGCGTCACGCTCCTAACCTAGAGCACAAACAATCCTTTCGTACTAATCCACACCACCAATAGATAAGAACCGACCTGGCTCACGCCGGTCTTAACTCAACTCATGAGGGAAACTACGGTCGAACAGACCCAGTAAAGAAACTCCTACACCCCTCTACTTTTCCCCAAGTCAACATCGAGATAGCAATAAAATAAATCGATCCGACCTCTCCTTATTTTTTACCTAGTTATCCCCGAGGTAACTTAAACCTTTTATCCATTAGGATCAAAAATAACATAAAACATAGCATTTTACCCCAAACAAATAACACAATATAAAGATCTCGGGGTCTTTCCGTCTTATTAAAAATCCGAGGGATCTGCACCTCAACTCCAATTTCAGCCCAAGCCCTAATCTAGTCAAATCCTCAAGTCAAACCTTTCAAACAATCCTCCAATTATGAGGCAACTAATTATGCTACCTTAGCACAGTCAAAATACTGCGGCCATTTACAAAGCACTGGGCAGGCACTACTATTCATAAATCCGAATAGAAATGTTTTTAATAAACAGACCGAGGAAGACCAAGAAAAAATAAAGCTAATCAAAACACCTACTTATTCTATCATTATCAAACCCAATTAGCTAAGAGTAGATTCATATAAATCCTAGACAGAGCCACAAACGAATAATAACACACACCTAAAATCAGGAGAATTCTAATCCCTATTACAAAAAGCACAAAATCCTGATCTTACCAACGACCTAATATCATAACTAAGCCGCAATATACCAACAAAATCTACTCAAAATCAGATATCAAGTACTCCGAATCACCTATCACAACCTCAATTAAGCTCTACAAAAAGTTACTCACCTCCAAAACAACCCTAAGCAAGCAAAACAAAAATCAGTACTCTTCGGAAACAATCAATCCAAACCAAAAATCAACAAATCATGATGCAAAAGGTAATCTAAAAAACGAAACCCAAATAAAATCAACCTCACAGCCAATAAAACATAGAGAGCAGCCAAAAACCACCTCTGCTTTACAAAAGCAGAATTCTAAAAATACCTAAACTAACCCCCCAACAAACCCCAAACAACTAAAAAACCCAGCGACCAACACCATTCATATAACTATTATGTTGAGGACCCGGCAAAGTAATAACATTCAACACTAAAGACCTGCTACCCCAAGAAGAGACAACACAATTACCTACAACAAAGGACTCCCACAAAATAAACACAAACAAAAAGGCACTACCTGCCGAAACAAGAGCACCTAAACTAGAAACAACACTAAGCCAATAAAAATCCGGATCATAAACACAAACCCGGCGAGGCAACCCCGCCATACCAAGGTAGTGCATAGGGAAAAAACACATATTAAACCCAACCATAGAAACAACCCAATGACCTTGCAACATGAAAAGATTCAAACTATAACCAGTCACAACAGGCCACCACCAAATAAAAGAGATAACAACACTTCTATAAGATCCTAAAGAAAGAACATAATGAAAATGAGCAACCACAAACCATGTATCATGAAGCAAAGTATCCAAAAGAGAAGCAGAAAGCATAATACCAGTAACCCCACCAATAGTAAATAAAACAATAAACCCTATAATTCACCACACAACAGGATCCCATATACGAACAGAACTACCCCCCCCCAACATTATCAACCAGGAAAAGACCTTAATACCCGTAGGAATACCAATAACCATAGTAACAGAACTAAAAAAAACAGCAGTATGCACATCCAAACCCACCATAAACATATGATGAGCCCAAACAACACTACCTAAACATACTATAGCAGCCATAGCTAAAATAAGACCATAATAACCAAACAAAGAATCATTATTAGTTAGAGTCACACAAATATGACTAATAACCCCAAACCCTGGTAAAATCAAAACATAAACCTCAGGATGCCCAAAAAACCAAAACAAATGCTGAAATAAAACAGGATCCCCACCTCCCATAGGATCAAAAAAAGCAGAACCAAATTTACGATCAAATAACAACATAGTAATAGCAGCAGCCAAAACAGGCAATGACAACAACAATAAAACAGAAGTAAATAGATAAGCCCAAACCAAAATACTATGCCGACCCGTACCCTCATCCAACATAACCTCTAAAATAGTACAAATAAATTTAATAGAACCTAAAAGACTAGAAACCCCAGCCAAATGAAGAGAAAACATCAAAAAATCAACCCCCCACCTAGAATAATCCAACCTAGAAAGAGGCGGATAAAAAGTTCAACCAACACCTACACCCCCTATCAAACCAAAAGACAAACAAACACAAGCAGGCAATAACAACCAAGCACTCAAAGCATTTAAACGAGGCAAATTCAAATCAGGAATCCCTAACAATAAGGGCAACAAATAATTACCAAAACCCCCAATCAACACCGGCATCAAAAAGAAAAAAATCATTATAATCCCATGCCCAGTAACAACATAATTATAAACTTCAGGAGAAACCAAATTAAAATATGGATCTAAATAATTCAAACGAACCAACACCCTCAAAGAAAGACCAAAAAACCCCCCCCAAAGACCAATAACCATATAAATCAAACCAACACGCTTATGATCCAACGTAAACAACCAACTCATATACTTCACAGACAGCAACCGACCAAAGCCACCTCCTGTTTTGAAAACAGACAGTCCAAAATAACCTAGATCACTAACTAAAAGAGAACCGAGCAACCAAAGCCCAAATCATCGTTAGCAGCGACAACCTAACAATCCTCCAAACCCTAATAAGTTCAACGAACATAACCTCGTCGAACCTCTACCAAAAACCCAATACCTAACAAAACCAAAAAAAACAAATACCTAAAAAATTTCTTATACAACACCCCCTGAAGAGGCATTTTCAACAATAAAGAAACCTCAAGATCAAAAACCACAAAAAACACCAAAAGAATAAAATAAGTATACCTAAAATAATTCTCAGTCACACGCTGAGACAAAAACCCACACTCAAAAGAACTAACCCAAGAACGTTCACCAGAAAAAATCCCCAAATCTAAATTCCACAAAAAAGCATGGAGAACCAAAACCAAAAAAAAAATCAAAAAAAACAACAACCCCAAAACAGCAAAAAACAACATCCTGAAGAATCCAAACCAGATATCTTAGAAGTAAGAATTCCAAACTTTAATCTTAAGCTACCCCCAGAAATACCGACGAAGAAAACTCTCACTATTACTATATCACAGTAACCTGCTAACGCAGCCCTACCGGCCAGCCAACTCCAAACCAGAGACCTCCAACCCCCAAAGCTAGCATTCTTCATTAAACTACTAAACTGCAACATACACGTCCGCGGGCAAACACACCATCTCAAAGTTAACAGCCTTACGATTTTACCAAATATAATCTACACGCACCCAAAACCAACTAAATAACAAAAAAAAAAGAAAACACCAACAATAAAAGAGCATAACGCCACATAAAACTAACAAAATAATCATACCGAACACGAGGTAAAGTAGCACGAGCTCACACAAAAAACATAACATGAAACAAAGCCAAACCTAAGACAAACCTACCACCCCAAAATAAAAGAGAAGAAAATCAAGAAAAAATTACCATAATCAAATATTCACAAGCAAATAAACAAGTAAAAGGAACATTACAATACTCAGTATTCAAACCACTAACTAATTCACTTTCAGCCTCAGCATAGTCCAATGGAGTACGGTTACATTCACATAATATACCCACCAACCACAAACCATAAACTACAGGAACAACCATTCACATACCACCAAATTCACCAAACAAACAAGAAACACCATAACTCCCCCAAACCAATGCAACCAAAACAACAATACACATAAAACAAGCCTCAAACCTAACAGACCCAAAAGCAGAACGAACACAGCTAACCAAAGCAAACTTATTATAACAACCCCAACCAACACTTAACAACCTATAACCAGTCATACTAGTAACCACTAAAAACCACAACATAAATTTAACACTACTAACACCACCAAACCTAAAAAAAAACAACACACAATAGCCACAAGCCAACAAAACCAACAGATAAACACCCCACCAAGACAACCAACTACGATTCTGAAAAAACACAAACTTAAACTTTATAACTAACTTCATTAAATCCGCAAACCTCTGCAACAAACCTCACAAACCAACCTTATTAGGCCCCTTACGAATCTGCATATAACCCAACACCTTACGCTCACCAAGTATAAAAAATGCAACAAAAACCATAATTATAACAAAAGCAAAAAACCTACTTAAACCCAAATAAAAAGCTTTCAACAACAAAACCACCTACTCATCCCGTACAAAACATACCCCACCGCCACGACAAAGCAACATCCTTAACTAGACTAGAAATGATACAACGGCAAGAAACCTCTACCGAATGCTCGCAGAGCACACATCTCAACTTAAACTATACCGTCCCAGCCCCTCAAACTAGCAACAGAAAAACTTCTCCCCCTATGCGTAAAACAGGAATTCTACAATAAACTAAATCGCCCAAACCTAAACAACAGCCAAACCCCCAAAAACACTCTTAGGCAAATCAAACCTCATAACAAACTTCAACAAATAACATTGCTCAGAAACTCTATAAATAACCCAAGATACTAAAACAATAAACCAACAACTAAAAATCCCAGAAGCCATAACTAACTTATAAAAAATAGACAAAGAAACAGGAATAGACAATAAAAGAAAACAAAAAAAGAAATAACCCCAAACACTACCAAACCAGGAACCACTACAACACCCTAAAAACCTAATAACAAAAGACCTCCACACACAATAAACAAAAAACACCAAAAGCAATACATCCGAAGACAACACAAAAGACATAGCAACCAAAGCAGCACTAGAAGACAACATCATATGACACCAACAATAGAGTCAACCATAAGTATAAAACCAAAAAAGAACAGACAAGACCAAAAACCTCAAAAAACACAAAATATTAACCAAAAAATAACTACCCCCTGCCAAAAAGAAGGGCAAAAAAAAAATCGGAGCCTTCAAGAAAGTAGACAAAGATCAAACAACCAATCAGTTAGAATTCAAACTCACACCATACACCCAACCTCAAAACGGAAAAAGACCAAACTTAAGAAACAAACCAATAAGCAACATAAACAACAAACTTTTACTCATAATACCACACAAAATTAAAGAAGAAGACACACTAGAAGCAATAATATATTTAAACAAGCCAGACAAACATCAAGGATTACCGAGTAAAAAAAATAAAGGCACCACCGATAGAGTAGATAACTCCAAAAATAACCAAAATAGGGAAAGATTACCAACCGAAAAAACCAACAAACTAAACACCAACAAACCCAAAACTCCAAAACTCCCTATAACTACCCCCCGCATATACCACCAAACCTAATGATTCTCCGAAAAGGAAAGAATATTGCAAACAATAAATCAATGTACTAACGCAACAAAAACCTCATAAAAAAACAAAACAACAAGAAATACAAACACACCGAAACCGTACTTAAATCCTAAAGCTCCTATAGCAACACCACCAAAAGAACCAATAGTCAAATTAACAAAAGGACGAATAATCAAAACAATAGGACGAACAACATAACTTAAAGTCTCAGCCAAACACACAAAAGGAGCAATCCACAAAGGAGTCCCAGAAGGAACAAACCCCCTAAAAAACCTGAACAGCCCAACATCCAATAACCGACCCAAAAACAAAGCCAAAAATAGAGGAATCACCAAAAAGATTAAAAAAAGACCAAACCCCAACAAACCATACAAATAGGGCATACGAAGATAAAGAAAACAGCACAACAAAAAAAACAGACACATCCGATACAAATAATCACTCCAACCACCTAACACAAAACCTACTACAAGTTTATATAACACACCCAGCCGAGAAACAAACATAAGAAGAGACGAAATCGTATTTTATGAACATGAACCACACAGTTTAAACACCCTTAACTTACTCTTCCTCCCAACAACATTCCCACCACATTTCTGTAACTTCAGCTCTTCAAACTAACGCTTTAAACCCATAAGCTAGAAGGGATAATCAATACCCTTGTAGCCAACTCCAAATTACCCCTATGACCAAAACATAACATGCCCAACACACCAGACTACAATTATAACACCACAAACATCACATAACATCAAACCACCAAGAATACTATACCCCCAACATAACTCACAACATAACCACGATCATACCCAATAGTACAGTGGCGTGACAACAAGCACCCCAATAAAAAAACCGGAACCAAACCACCAACAAATAAATATACACAGAACAACAAAGAATAGAACAACCAACTAAACCCTACTTCAGACAAAATAACCACCTCAGAAAAAAAATTTACTGTCGGAGGAACAGAAGCCACACTACAAATACACATAACCAATATACACCGAACCACCAACCTGCCAGAAACAGCACTCTTCAAAACTAATCAATTACGACTACCAGAAACCTCATAAAGCAATCACAAAAGCATAAAAGTAACACCCGCAGACAACCCATGCCCCAAAGAATAAACCAAAGACAAAGAAGCCTCATCAAATCAACAAAAACTAAAACAAACTGAAACTACCACAATATGTGCCAACCTTAAAAAAGCCAACCAACGCTTACCGTCCAATTCACGAGAAGCACTAAAAAAGAACAACAATGCGAATACTAAAGACAAACCAACATATCAATACCTAAAAATAAAATCCGATAAAAGAAAATAGCAAAAACGAAGAACCCCTAATAAACCCAACTTCATTACATAACCCCTCAAGAACATAGATACCGGCCTACTAGCCTCAGCATGTACTATAGGTAGCCATACATGAAAGGGAGGTAACGGGATCTTAGTAATAAACATCACAGCCAACACAACAAAAACACCAAACCCGACACAATCAATACTCCAAGACTGGACCCTATAACTCCCCATAATACCCCCAAGATAGAGTATACAAAGAAGCATAGGCAAACTACTAAAAACAATATACCCCAACAAATACCAAGAAGCAATAAACCGCTCAGAATAAGGAGACTCAGAAATTAACAAAAAAAGCAAAGGAAGGATAGACATCTCATAAAAACACCAAAACCAAACACCTTTAACGCAACAATAACACAACAAAGACGAGACCAAACTAAACACTAACATAATCTTTGAACCTAACCCAAGTTCGCTCAAAACAAAAACCAATGAAATACCCAAAAACAAAGACAACAAACAGAAATAAAAACTAACAGAATCAAAAACAAAAACACCAAACTCCACAGAATACAACCCCAATAACCACATACCAATACCAGATAACAATAATAACAGACCCTTAATTAGAACCAAACCTCCAACACCTAAACACCAACAGTACCAATCAAACTTCTGAAATCCCATAAACGAGTCAAAACAACCAATCCCAAAGTAACCTCAATAGTAAAAATCACCATCAAAGCAATGAAAATAATACGAAATTCTTCTCACTGACCTAAAAGACAAACAAACAACAACAACACATTAAGATTCTCAACAACAATCAAACAATTCAACAAACGACCTAACGACAGAAAAAACCCAAAAACAATCACTAAAACACCAACATATAAAAACCTAACCAAACCACCAACCACAATAAATCCTAAAACCCCAACCTACGAGGAAATCCACCAGAATAAGGAACCAACCACAATCCCTTAAACATAACCAACAACAAAACAACCAACAAACTAGCAAACTTACTTATTAAAACAAAAGGAGGCTCCGGATGACAAGCCCCCAAATAGGTCAACAACAAAAAACAGGAAACCCCACACCAAAAAATATACTGACGCCCTATTCTATAAATACAAGCCTTATTCAAAGTAGGCAACCACAACAAAAACAAAAACACTAAAACCAAAACCAAACCCCCAACCTTAGACTCTACAGAACGCAACATCGCATAAAAGGACAAAAAGTATCACTCCGGCTTTATAGAAGCTGGAGTAACCATAGGATCCGCCTGAATATAACTCTCCACATCTAAAACCAAATCCGGAAACACCAACATACAAACCCCAAAAAAAAACAACAAACACAACAACACAAACCCATCCTTACTAGTAAAAAATGAATGAAAAAAAACCACATCACCATAACCCCCAGAAACAAACAACGGATTATTAGAACCCCCCTTATGTAAGTAAAACAAATGGATAACCCTAAATCCTAAAATAACAAAAGCCAAACAAACATGCGCCGAAAAAACACGGACCAACATAGTATTAGTAACAGAAAATCCCCCAACAACATACTCATACAAAACCCCTCCTACAAAAGGAACACTCTGCAATATAGAAGTCAAAACAGTAGCAGCCCAAAAAGACATCTGGTGTCAAGGCAAAATATACCCCAAAAAGGCCTCAACCATCATTAACAAATAAAGAACAAACCCAACATTTCAAACCCCCAACTTACTATAACTCGAATAATACAAAGCACGACCCATATGAGCAAAAAACAACAAAAATATAAAAGTAACCCCTCAAATATGCACATAACGAACCAACCACAAAAACAAACCCTCAGAAGTAAAATCTAAAACACAACCAAACCTCAACAACCTGTCAGCAACATACAATAAAGACAAGACAACCCCAGACAACACCTGAATAATAAGAAACCTCCTTATCATAAAACCACCACACCAAAAATAACTCAAGGATATATTAGTAGGTAAATCAACAACATTCCCCCGCATAACAGCTAACATCTTCCCCCGCTCAACAGAACTCTCCGACACCACAAACCGACGGTTTTAACCTAACCTACAAGAGAAACCAAACTAAGCAAGATATATTATCAGGTAAACCAACAACCAAATATAATCCACAAAATGTCAGTACCAAACAACGAAATCAACATTCGAATCAGGAACAACATCACCAGAAAAGTAAAGAAAACACAGAGCAACAAGACCCCCAAATACATGCAAAAAATGCAACCCAACAGTACTAAAACAGACAGCACCATAAACACAAAAGGTTAAGTCACACTCACAATCATAAAACTCAAATGCCTGCAAAACCAAAAAGCTACAACCCAAAACTATAGTCAACAACAAAAAAGGACGACTATAATAAGAACCCAAGTAATGATGGTAAGTAGTAACCGTAATAGAAGAACCAGTTAAAATAAAACAACCTAACAAAGGAAGCTCTAAAGGACTAGACAAAGGAGCCAAATCATCCTCAACCGTTATAACACATAAACAAAAAAGAGTCCCAAAAACAATAACCTCCCTAAGAATAAACACCCAAAAAGCTGTAGCATAATGCTTAACAGTACAAAGAGACTCCTTAATCAACCAAATCAAAGAAATGAAAACTACCCCTAAGAAAACCCACAAGCCTAACAACTTTCACAAAAATATACTAACTATCCCAATCATCAAAACTCAAGCTTTATATAAAGGCAACCAACTCATAAAGCAGGGAGAGATAAAACAACATACTCCAAATAAATAGATCGGCCCACAAGAACCAACTCCCTCTCCCCCCACCAGGGGCACAACTCTTAATATGTATATATATACGATCCCCTATCTTAACACTCCCATTACTCTCAACTAACCCACAAGAACCAACTCCCTCTCCCCCCACCAGGGGCACAACTACACCAGATGCCTATCTTAACACTCCCATTACTCTCAACTAACCCACAAGAACCAACTCCCTCTCCCCCCACCAGGGGCACAACTACACCAGATGCCTATCTTAACACTCCCATTACTCTCAACTAACCCACAAGAACCAACTCCCTCTCCCCCCACCAGGGGCACAACTACACCAGATGCCTATCTTAACACTCCCATTACTCTCAACTAACCCACAAGAACCAACTCCCTCTCCCCCCACCAGGGGCACAACTACACCAGATGCCTATCTTAACACTCCCATTACTCTCAACTAACCCACAAGAACCAACTCCCTCTCCCCCCACCAGGGGCACAACTACACCAGATGCCTATCTTAACACTCCCATTACTCTCAACTAACCCACAAGAACCAACTCCCTCTCCCCCCACCAGGGGCACAACTACACCAGATGCCTATCTTAACACTCCCATTACTCTCAACTAACCCACAAGAACCAACTCCCTCTCCCCCCACCAGGGGCACAACTACACCAGATGCCTATCTTAACACTCCCATTACTCTCAACTAACCCACAAGAACCAACTCCCTCTCCCCCCACCAGGGGCACAACTACACCAGATGCCTATCTTAACACTCCCATTACTCTCAACTAACCCACAAGAACCAACTCCCTCTCCCCCCACCAGGGGCACAACTACACCAGATGCCTATCTTAACACCAAACCAACCATGCATCGACTAAATCTAGACCCCCGACTTGGAAAGACGAAATACTAACTTATACTACCGAAACCACCAAACACAAAATTTATGTCATTATAGGCACATATATAATAAATATGTCAACAAAACCAAAATGCATAACTACCCACTTTACAAAAAACCACCCCAAAAAAAATCTCATAAGGGGGGAGTATTACAAAACCAAAACACTAAAGCAAACACAGCAAAACTAAAAACCAAAGAACACCCGAAATACCTATCGAATGGTCGTAATAGACCCACTCCAACACGAAAAACTGGTATGTAAAAAACAACACCTAATCGACATAAAAAACAAAGCAACCACACTACAACACATAGGAAACAAGAAGAACACAAACCAACCCTAAAACCACAAAACTAATAGAAAAAAAAGAACCACGAAACAATAACCAACGCCACACACCTAACCCAAAAAACCTCTCCAACAAGTAAACCTCCCAACGATAAAAAGAAACAAGACAAACCTCCCTAATAAAACCAAACCAGCTATAAACTAACGAAACATATCCCTCTCCCCCTCAAAGCATAGAACTCCAATAACCTTCACCCATCCAACACCAATACAACAACCAGCCAAATAAACACCCAAAACACTGAACCCCCAAAACAGCCAAAGAACCACACCAAGAAACACTAACAACCTCCGCACTAACCAAATCCCCCAAATAATTCAACACACCCCCACAAAATACTAAGGGACAAACAACCAAAAAAAGACTAGAAACCCCAAACCTTAAGCCCCCTACAGAACCAAGCAATAATAAAGCAAACCGCACAGAATAAACATAAGACAAAAAAAGAGACAGAAAACAAACCAAAACTAAACCAAACCCACCCCCATAAAGCAATAAAGAAAAAAGAGAATGCTTAGAAAAAAAGACACCCAAAAAGGGCAAACCACACAACGACAAAACCAAAAATCCCTGAACTAAGGGCAAGAAACGACCTCTATAACGTCCCAAATAGACACCAACAGAGCTTTGACTAGAACCAGACTGCCTCATCAAATCCCCAACACTCATAAACAAGTAACACTTACATAAACCATGAGTAATCAATTGCAACAATGCTAAACACAGATCCCCACAAACAAAAAAAACAATACACCAAGAAACTTTATTACAAGTCGATAAAGCAACAATCTTCTTTAAGTCCATAAAAACAATAGAACAAACAGCCGTCACTATAATAGTAAGAAAACAGAAAAAAACCAAGAAAAAATCAACCCATACCCTACTCAAGAAACCATATCGTAAAAAAAACCAAACACCGGCAGCAACCAAGGTAGAAGAATGCACCAAAGAACTAACAGGAGTAGGAGCACGCATAGCCTCCAACAACCAAGAAATAAACGGAAAACAAGCACT
This sequence comes from Fasciola hepatica, assembly GCA_948099385.1. NCBI lineage: Eukaryota > Metazoa > Platyhelminthes > Trematoda > Plagiorchiida > Fasciolidae > Fasciola > Fasciola hepatica. Next base: position 12,350 of record CANUEZ040000626.1, on the reverse strand, counting down.
CTTAGTCATAACCACCAACAAATAAAATAAAACAAAAACCAAACCAGAAACATCCGCCCATCAACTAACCCACATCAACATGCCAAATACAGAAACATCACCAAACCGAGAAGCAAAAAGAGTCACCAAAGAAGCTCGCAAACTACTCATTTTAGCATAAAATAAAATCAAAAAAAAACTAACCAAACCTAAATACTCCCAAAAGATCAGAGAAAACAACAAAGAAGAGCTAAAAACCAAAACACCCATAGTTCCCAAAAACCAAACCATCAACGGAAACAACAAAACAGACCTAAACCTACCCATAAAATAATGAAAACAATAAACTAAAGCCACAGAACCACAACAAAACAACATAAAAAAGCAACCAACCCCAACCAAATCAATCATAAACTCAAAACCCCCATACCTATCATAACCCAACACCCTAAAACAACCCAACAACTCCTCTCACCCACTAAACCAAAAAACATACACCCCCAAAAATAAAAAACACAACAACACCTTTGATAGAAATAAAACATTTCAAATCTACGGCCGAAACGTAAACCCAATCGGATATCAAACAACACACGAGGGGCAAACCCCATATTTGACGCTTAAAACCAACCCATATAATCTGGCACTCATGTAAAACAGCGAGCATCATAAATAAATATGAAAAGAATGACTTCAAATCATTCACAAAACCTTACACGCCTAGAGGACAAAATAATGTCATAACATGATCCTAAACCACACCCATAAACTCTGGCACTCCAGACTCTGGCCAGACCAAAACGCTACCTCAGAAGCTACAATCCCACGCACTAAACTTATACTAAACCAGTAACCCTAACTACCGAAAAAATCCCCCCTCAGAACTTACCACAACACTTACACAAACAAAACCGATCATCAGAACCAAACAAAACAAACAGTAAGACAAACCCTCAAACCTAGAACATAAATAAAAACTACTATCACACAAAGAGGGAACAGAAAAAAAAACAAAAGAAAAAACACACAAGAATCCAAAAAACAGAACCAGCCCATCAATCCCAATACCTCTAAATTTAGGTAATGGATTGGGAGTATGAATGGAAACAAAAATAAACAACACATAAACGCCACCCACATAAACCAAACAGAAAACCACTAAATATCAACTGAACCCTACAACCAAATAACCCAAACCAGAAATACTTAAAGCAGCACCTATCAACAACAAACAATAAACTATGGGGTGAGAAACAAATGAAAAGCCTAGAAGGCAACTAAAATAGACCCTAGCAAGTATAGTAAACAACATCTAACCTATCTACAAACCCTAACAATGCCAAACAAGCAAGATCTAACAACCTTCATACTCACCAGGCATAACTACTTCAACCACAATAGGCATGTATGCATGACCAGCACCACACAACTCCGTACAATAACCCACATAAATGCCCAAATGACCAGGACAATAGGAAACACAATTTAACCGCCCAGGTATAGCATCAGTCTTTATATTAAACTCCGGAACCGAAAAAGAATGAATAACATCTGAAGAAGTAACCATAAGCTGATGAAAATTACCCCGAACCATCCGAAGAGGCTTATCCACCCCCATAACAAAATCACTCATAACAGAATCAAACTCCTCATCTTCTACCTCAACATCATAACTCCAGTATCACTGACGACCAACAACCTTTATAATCTTACTGGGAATATCTAGCATATCATAGGATATACATTTTAGATTATAGTAGCATAGAACAATAACACAACTCGACGGAACCACTGTCCAAAAAAACTCAACTACATCTCTCTCTTTTTTATGAGACGCCACCGTATTAGACCCAAACAATTGTCAAGCTAAGACAACAAAAACCCAAATTGGTATAAAAGCACAAACCAACAAGATATAAACTATCAAATCCATATAAAGCACTTTAGTAAAAACCATTATAGCCCGCAATATAAACTCACAAGACAACTAACGTCGGGTTCCCCCAACATTACCATGTTACGACTTACCACAGCTAACACCCTGGGTGACGGGCGGTGTGTACCCCAACTAAATCCTATTCGATAGGAAAACCTAACTAATATTTACAAACATCCCACCTACTTCCGAGTCCTAAATACAGCTACTACCTTACACAATAACAATTTTAACAAAGTAACGCATAAACCCCCCAATATTAGCAGCACATTGACCTGGCTTAAATAGTACACAATTACACTCGTTGACACTAATCACAAATCTTAAACCGGATATACACTAACAAACTTAAAAGGGGTCAACTACTAAGCGGACTATCTATTACAATACACGTTCCCCCGGTAGAACCTCATCGGCTGCCAAATCCTTTTAGTTTATACTAAGGAGACAAAATAAAATCGCATATACAAGGGTATCTAATCCTTTTCTATAATAACGAGACAAAATAACTAGAACATCTTATCAACAACAGGAAGATTATACTCAAACCTAGACCTTAGTCCTAAATACTTTACACCAACTAACCAGGAGAAAAAGCTAACAGAATAACCGCGGATGCTGGCACTGAGCATTCACCACTTCACTCAAAAACAGCCCAATCAAGGTTACCCTCAACTTAAAGCTCTAACTACTAAGAAAACACAATTACCAAAACTATGTCTGACTACCAGAATCTCCTTATGTAAATCTGTTTCTGACTCTCCCACAACCAGGATTAAATAGATCTAAAGCGAGGGCATCAAATACCTATAATACCTTTGCAAAGTAATACGCACAAAGCGTCACGCTCCTAACCTAGAGCACAAACAATCCTTTCGTACTAATCCACACCACCAATAGATAAGAACCGACCTGGCTCACGCCGGTCTTAACTCAACTCATGAGGGAAACTACGGTCGAACAGACCCAGTAAAGAAACTCCTACACCCCTCTACTTTTCCCCAAGTCAACATCGAGATAGCAATAAAATAAATCGATCCGACCTCTCCTTATTTTTTACCTAGTTATCCCCGAGGTAACTTAAACCTTTTATCCATTAGGATCAAAAATAACATAAAACATAGCATTTTACCCCAAACAAATAACACAATATAAAGATCTCGGGGTCTTTCCGTCTTATTAAAAATCCGAGGGATCTGCACCTCAACTCCAATTTCAGCCCAAGCCCTAATCTAGTCAAATCCTCAAGTCAAACCTTTCAAACAATCCTCCAATTATGAGGCAACTAATTATGCTACCTTAGCACAGTCAAAATACTGCGGCCATTTACAAAGCACTGGGCAGGCACTACTATTCATAAATCCGAATAGAAATGTTTTTAATAAACAGACCGAGGAAGACCAAGAAAAAATAAAGCTAATCAAAACACCTACTTATTCTATCATTATCAAACCCAATTAGCTAAGAGTAGATTCATATAAATCCTAGACAGAGCCACAAACGAATAATAACACACACCTAAAATCAGGAGAATTCTAATCCCTATTACAAAAAGCACAAAATCCTGATCTTACCAACGACCTAATATCATAACTAAGCCGCAATATACCAACAAAATCTACTCAAAATCAGATATCAAGTACTCCGAATCACCTATCACAACCTCAATTAAGCTCTACAAAAAGTTACTCACCTCCAAAACAACCCTAAGCAAGCAAAACAAAAATCAGTACTCTTCGGAAACAATCAATCCAAACCAAAAATCAACAAATCATGATGCAAAAGGTAATCTAAAAAACGAAACCCAAATAAAATCAACCTCACAGCCAATAAAACATAGAGAGCAGCCAAAAACCACCTCTGCTTTACAAAAGCAGAATTCTAAAAATACCTAAACTAACCCCCCAACAAACCCCAAACAACTAAAAAACCCAGCGACCAACACCATTCATATAACTATTATGTTGAGGACCCGGCAAAGTAATAACATTCAACACTAAAGACCTGCTACCCCAAGAAGAGACAACACAATTACCTACAACAAAGGACTCCCACAAAATAAACACAAACAAAAAGGCACTACCTGCCGAAACAAGAGCACCTAAACTAGAAACAACACTAAGCCAATAAAAATCCGGATCATAAACACAAACCCGGCGAGGCAACCCCGCCATACCAAGGTAGTGCATAGGGAAAAAACACATATTAAACCCAACCATAGAAACAACCCAATGACCTTGCAACATGAAAAGATTCAAACTATAACCAGTCACAACAGGCCACCACCAAATAAAAGAGATAACAACACTTCTATAAGATCCTAAAGAAAGAACATAATGAAAATGAGCAACCACAAACCATGTATCATGAAGCAAAGTATCCAAAAGAGAAGCAGAAAGCATAATACCAGTAACCCCACCAATAGTAAATAAAACAATAAACCCTATAATTCACCACACAACAGGATCCCATATACGAACAGAACTACCCCCCCCCAACATTATCAACCAGGAAAAGACCTTAATACCCGTAGGAATACCAATAACCATAGTAACAGAACTAAAAAAAACAGCAGTATGCACATCCAAACCCACCATAAACATATGATGAGCCCAAACAACACTACCTAAACATACTATAGCAGCCATAGCTAAAATAAGACCATAATAACCAAACAAAGAATCATTATTAGTTAGAGTCACACAAATATGACTAATAACCCCAAACCCTGGTAAAATCAAAACATAAACCTCAGGATGCCCAAAAAACCAAAACAAATGCTGAAATAAAACAGGATCCCCACCTCCCATAGGATCAAAAAAAGCAGAACCAAATTTACGATCAAATAACAACATAGTAATAGCAGCAGCCAAAACAGGCAATGACAACAACAATAAAACAGAAGTAAATAGATAAGCCCAAACCAAAATACTATGCCGACCCGTACCCTCATCCAACATAACCTCTAAAATAGTACAAATAAATTTAATAGAACCTAAAAGACTAGAAACCCCAGCCAAATGAAGAGAAAACATCAAAAAATCAACCCCCCACCTAGAATAATCCAACCTAGAAAGAGGCGGATAAAAAGTTCAACCAACACCTACACCCCCTATCAAACCAAAAGACAAACAAACACAAGCAGGCAATAACAACCAAGCACTCAAAGCATTTAAACGAGGCAAATTCAAATCAGGAATCCCTAACAATAAGGGCAACAAATAATTACCAAAACCCCCAATCAACACCGGCATCAAAAAGAAAAAAATCATTATAATCCCATGCCCAGTAACAACATAATTATAAACTTCAGGAGAAACCAAATTAAAATATGGATCTAAATAATTCAAACGAACCAACACCCTCAAAGAAAGACCAAAAAACCCCCCCCAAAGACCAATAACCATATAAATCAAACCAACACGCTTATGATCCAACGTAAACAACCAACTCATATACTTCACAGACAGCAACCGACCAAAGCCACCTCCTGTTTTGAAAACAGACAGTCCAAAATAACCTAGATCACTAACTAAAAGAGAACCGAGCAACCAAAGCCCAAATCATCGTTAGCAGCGACAACCTAACAATCCTCCAAACCCTAATAAGTTCAACGAACATAACCTCGTCGAACCTCTACCAAAAACCCAATACCTAACAAAACCAAAAAAAACAAATACCTAAAAAATTTCTTATACAACACCCCCTGAAGAGGCATTTTCAACAATAAAGAAACCTCAAGATCAAAAACCACAAAAAACACCAAAAGAATAAAATAAGTATACCTAAAATAATTCTCAGTCACACGCTGAGACAAAAACCCACACTCAAAAGAACTAACCCAAGAACGTTCACCAGAAAAAATCCCCAAATCTAAATTCCACAAAAAAGCATGGAGAACCAAAACCAAAAAAAAAATCAAAAAAAACAACAACCCCAAAACAGCAAAAAACAACATCCTGAAGAATCCAAACCAGATATCTTAGAAGTAAGAATTCCAAACTTTAATCTTAAGCTACCCCCAGAAATACCGACGAAGAAAACTCTCACTATTACTATATCACAGTAACCTGCTAACGCAGCCCTACCGGCCAGCCAACTCCAAACCAGAGACCTCCAACCCCCAAAGCTAGCATTCTTCATTAAACTACTAAACTGCAACATACACGTCCGCGGGCAAACACACCATCTCAAAGTTAACAGCCTTACGATTTTACCAAATATAATCTACACGCACCCAAAACCAACTAAATAACAAAAAAAAAAGAAAACACCAACAATAAAAGAGCATAACGCCACATAAAACTAACAAAATAATCATACCGAACACGAGGTAAAGTAGCACGAGCTCACACAAAAAACATAACATGAAACAAAGCCAAACCTAAGACAAACCTACCACCCCAAAATAAAAGAGAAGAAAATCAAGAAAAAATTACCATAATCAAATATTCACAAGCAAATAAACAAGTAAAAGGAACATTACAATACTCAGTATTCAAACCACTAACTAATTCACTTTCAGCCTCAGCATAGTCCAATGGAGTACGGTTACATTCACATAATATACCCACCAACCACAAACCATAAACTACAGGAACAACCATTCACATACCACCAAATTCACCAAACAAACAAGAAACACCATAACTCCCCCAAACCAATGCAACCAAAACAACAATACACATAAAACAAGCCTCAAACCTAACAGACCCAAAAGCAGAACGAACACAGCTAACCAAAGCAAACTTATTATAACAACCCCAACCAACACTTAACAACCTATAACCAGTCATACTAGTAACCACTAAAAACCACAACATAAATTTAACACTACTAACACCACCAAACCTAAAAAAAAACAACACACAATAGCCACAAGCCAACAAAACCAACAGATAAACACCCCACCAAGACAACCAACTACGATTCTGAAAAAACACAAACTTAAACTTTATAACTAACTTCATTAAATCCGCAAACCTCTGCAACAAACCTCACAAACCAACCTTATTAGGCCCCTTACGAATCTGCATATAACCCAACACCTTACGCTCACCAAGTATAAAAAATGCAACAAAAACCATAATTATAACAAAAGCAAAAAACCTACTTAAACCCAAATAAAAAGCTTTCAACAACAAAACCACCTACTCATCCCGTACAAAACATACCCCACCGCCACGACAAAGCAACATCCTTAACTAGACTAGAAATGATACAACGGCAAGAAACCTCTACCGAATGCTCGCAGAGCACACATCTCAACTTAAACTATACCGTCCCAGCCCCTCAAACTAGCAACAGAAAAACTTCTCCCCCTATGCGTAAAACAGGAATTCTACAATAAACTAAATCGCCCAAACCTAAACAACAGCCAAACCCCCAAAAACACTCTTAGGCAAATCAAACCTCATAACAAACTTCAACAAATAACATTGCTCAGAAACTCTATAAATAACCCAAGATACTAAAACAATAAACCAACAACTAAAAATCCCAGAAGCCATAACTAACTTATAAAAAATAGACAAAGAAACAGGAATAGACAATAAAAGAAAACAAAAAAAGAAATAACCCCAAACACTACCAAACCAGGAACCACTACAACACCCTAAAAACCTAATAACAAAAGACCTCCACACACAATAAACAAAAAACACCAAAAGCAATACATCCGAAGACAACACAAAAGACATAGCAACCAAAGCAGCACTAGAAGACAACATCATATGACACCAACAATAGAGTCAACCATAAGTATAAAACCAAAAAAGAACAGACAAGACCAAAAACCTCAAAAAACACAAAATATTAACCAAAAAATAACTACCCCCTGCCAAAAAGAAGGGCAAAAAAAAAATCGGAGCCTTCAAGAAAGTAGACAAAGATCAAACAACCAATCAGTTAGAATTCAAACTCACACCATACACCCAACCTCAAAACGGAAAAAGACCAAACTTAAGAAACAAACCAATAAGCAACATAAACAACAAACTTTTACTCATAATACCACACAAAATTAAAGAAGAAGACACACTAGAAGCAATAATATATTTAAACAAGCCAGACAAACATCAAGGATTACCGAGTAAAAAAAATAAAGGCACCACCGATAGAGTAGATAACTCCAAAAATAACCAAAATAGGGAAAGATTACCAACCGAAAAAACCAACAAACTAAACACCAACAAACCCAAAACTCCAAAACTCCCTATAACTACCCCCCGCATATACCACCAAACCTAATGATTCTCCGAAAAGGAAAGAATATTGCAAACAATAAATCAATGTACTAACGCAACAAAAACCTCATAAAAAAACAAAACAACAAGAAATACAAACACACCGAAACCGTACTTAAATCCTAAAGCTCCTATAGCAACACCACCAAAAGAACCAATAGTCAAATTAACAAAAGGACGAATAATCAAAACAATAGGACGAACAACATAACTTAAAGTCTCAGCCAAACACACAAAAGGAGCAATCCACAAAGGAGTCCCAGAAGGAACAAACCCCCTAAAAAACCTGAACAGCCCAACATCCAATAACCGACCCAAAAACAAAGCCAAAAATAGAGGAATCACCAAAAAGATTAAAAAAAGACCAAACCCCAACAAACCATACAAATAGGGCATACGAAGATAAAGAAAACAGCACAACAAAAAAAACAGACACATCCGATACAAATAATCACTCCAACCACCTAACACAAAACCTACTACAAGTTTATATAACACACCCAGCCGAGAAACAAACATAAGAAGAGACGAAATCGTATTTTATGAACATGAACCACACAGTTTAAACACCCTTAACTTACTCTTCCTCCCAACAACATTCCCACCACATTTCTGTAACTTCAGCTCTTCAAACTAACGCTTTAAACCCATAAGCTAGAAGGGATAATCAATACCCTTGTAGCCAACTCCAAATTACCCCTATGACCAAAACATAACATGCCCAACACACCAGACTACAATTATAACACCACAAACATCACATAACATCAAACCACCAAGAATACTATACCCCCAACATAACTCACAACATAACCACGATCATACCCAATAGTACAGTGGCGTGACAACAAGCACCCCAATAAAAAAACCGGAACCAAACCACCAACAAATAAATATACACAGAACAACAAAGAATAGAACAACCAACTAAACCCTACTTCAGACAAAATAACCACCTCAGAAAAAAAATTTACTGTCGGAGGAACAGAAGCCACACTACAAATACACATAACCAATATACACCGAACCACCAACCTGCCAGAAACAGCACTCTTCAAAACTAATCAATTACGACTACCAGAAACCTCATAAAGCAATCACAAAAGCATAAAAGTAACACCCGCAGACAACCCATGCCCCAAAGAATAAACCAAAGACAAAGAAGCCTCATCAAATCAACAAAAACTAAAACAAACTGAAACTACCACAATATGTGCCAACCTTAAAAAAGCCAACCAACGCTTACCGTCCAATTCACGAGAAGCACTAAAAAAGAACAACAATGCGAATACTAAAGACAAACCAACATATCAATACCTAAAAATAAAATCCGATAAAAGAAAATAGCAAAAACGAAGAACCCCTAATAAACCCAACTTCATTACATAACCCCTCAAGAACATAGATACCGGCCTACTAGCCTCAGCATGTACTATAGGTAGCCATACATGAAAGGGAGGTAACGGGATCTTAGTAATAAACATCACAGCCAACACAACAAAAACACCAAACCCGACACAATCAATACTCCAAGACTGGACCCTATAACTCCCCATAATACCCCCAAGATAGAGTATACAAAGAAGCATAGGCAAACTACTAAAAACAATATACCCCAACAAATACCAAGAAGCAATAAACCGCTCAGAATAAGGAGACTCAGAAATTAACAAAAAAAGCAAAGGAAGGATAGACATCTCATAAAAACACCAAAACCAAACACCTTTAACGCAACAATAACACAACAAAGACGAGACCAAACTAAACACTAACATAATCTTTGAACCTAACCCAAGTTCGCTCAAAACAAAAACCAATGAAATACCCAAAAACAAAGACAACAAACAGAAATAAAAACTAACAGAATCAAAAACAAAAACACCAAACTCCACAGAATACAACCCCAATAACCACATACCAATACCAGATAACAATAATAACAGACCCTTAATTAGAACCAAACCTCCAACACCTAAACACCAACAGTACCAATCAAACTTCTGAAATCCCATAAACGAGTCAAAACAACCAATCCCAAAGTAACCTCAATAGTAAAAATCACCATCAAAGCAATGAAAATAATACGAAATTCTTCTCACTGACCTAAAAGACAAACAAACAACAACAACACATTAAGATTCTCAACAACAATCAAACAATTCAACAAACGACCTAACGACAGAAAAAACCCAAAAACAATCACTAAAACACCAACATATAAAAACCTAACCAAACCACCAACCACAATAAATCCTAAAACCCCAACCTACGAGGAAATCCACCAGAATAAGGAACCAACCACAATCCCTTAAACATAACCAACAACAAAACAACCAACAAACTAGCAAACTTACTTATTAAAACAAAAGGAGGCTCCGGATGACAAGCCCCCAAATAGGTCAACAACAAAAAACAGGAAACCCCACACCAAAAAATATACTGACGCCCTATTCTATAAATACAAGCCTTATTCAAAGTAGGCAACCACAACAAAAACAAAAACACTAAAACCAAAACCAAACCCCCAACCTTAGACTCTACAGAACGCAACATCGCATAAAAGGACAAAAAGTATCACTCCGGCTTTATAGAAGCTGGAGTAACCATAGGATCCGCCTGAATATAACTCTCCACATCTAAAACCAAATCCGGAAACACCAACATACAAACCCCAAAAAAAAACAACAAACACAACAACACAAACCCATCCTTACTAGTAAAAAATGAATGAAAAAAAACCACATCACCATAACCCCCAGAAACAAACAACGGATTATTAGAACCCCCCTTATGTAAGTAAAACAAATGGATAACCCTAAATCCTAAAATAACAAAAGCCAAACAAACATGCGCCGAAAAAACACGGACCAACATAGTATTAGTAACAGAAAATCCCCCAACAACATACTCATACAAAACCCCTCCTACAAAAGGAACACTCTGCAATATAGAAGTCAAAACAGTAGCAGCCCAAAAAGACATCTGGTGTCAAGGCAAAATATACCCCAAAAAGGCCTCAACCATCATTAACAAATAAAGAACAAACCCAACATTTCAAACCCCCAACTTACTATAACTCGAATAATACAAAGCACGACCCATATGAGCAAAAAACAACAAAAATATAAAAGTAACCCCTCAAATATGCACATAACGAACCAACCACAAAAACAAACCCTCAGAAGTAAAATCTAAAACACAACCAAACCTCAACAACCTGTCAGCAACATACAATAAAGACAAGACAACCCCAGACAACACCTGAATAATAAGAAACCTCCTTATCATAAAACCACCACACCAAAAATAACTCAAGGATATATTAGTAGGTAAATCAACAACATTCCCCCGCATAACAGCTAACATCTTCCCCCGCTCAACAGAACTCTCCGACACCACAAACCGACGGTTTTAACCTAACCTACAAGAGAAACCAAACTAAGCAAGATATATTATCAGGTAAACCAACAACCAAATATAATCCACAAAATGTCAGTACCAAACAACGAAATCAACATTCGAATCAGGAACAACATCACCAGAAAAGTAAAGAAAACACAGAGCAACAAGACCCCCAAATACATGCAAAAAATGCAACCCAACAGTACTAAAACAGACAGCACCATAAACACAAAAGGTTAAGTCACACTCACAATCATAAAACTCAAATGCCTGCAAAACCAAAAAGCTACAACCCAAAACTATAGTCAACAACAAAAAAGGACGACTATAATAAGAACCCAAGTAATGATGGTAAGTAGTAACCGTAATAGAAGAACCAGTTAAAATAAAACAACCTAACAAAGGAAGCTCTAAAGGACTAGACAAAGGAGCCAAATCATCCTCAACCGTTATAACACATAAACAAAAAAGAGTCCCAAAAACAATAACCTCCCTAAGAATAAACACCCAAAAAGCTGTAGCATAATGCTTAACAGTACAAAGAGACTCCTTAATCAACCAAATCAAAGAAATGAAAACTACCCCTAAGAAAACCCACAAGCCTAACAACTTTCACAAAAATATACTAACTATCCCAATCATCAAAACTCAAGCTTTATATAAAGGCAACCAACTCATAAAGCAGGGAGAGATAAAACAACATACTCCAAATAAATAGATCGGCCCACAAGAACCAACTCCCTCTCCCCCCACCAGGGGCACAACTCTTAATATGTATATATATACGA
>CANUEZ040000624.1:0-27178 GCA_948099385.1 Fasciola hepatica | reverse complement strand
GAAGACCTTCGTGCCTAACTCGGTCAAATGCCTTGGGGATGTCGAGCGAGACGATGCGGTTTTCCGTGGTTGTCGAGTTCAGCCGACCGGGAGTGTGAGACAAGAGCTAGGAGATCACCGGGGGAACGCCGAGGTCGGAGTCCGTATTCGTGATCGCTCAGCAGTTTTTTGCGTTCGAGAAACGTGCGCATTTGTTCTGAGACGACAGTTTCGAATGCTTTCGGAATGATGGGTGTGAGAGGAAGTCGCACGAGTCATCCCAATCGGCTGAACTGTAACGCGAGATGTGTCTCAGGTTGGATGGACGATGGAGTCGAGTGGATTTGATGGAACAGAGAATAATACAGTGGTTAGATGAACCATGTGGAGGAAGAACGAAGATACCTGATAAGAGAAAAGAGACGTGGAACTAAGATCAATGGTAAGGGCACAGAAGCCAGCCAGATCGAGGGCGTGTGAGGGGGTTGACTAGTTGGCAGAGGTTAACCAGGGCGTAGTGTTCATCTTCTTCCATTGATTATGCCGATTGAGTTGCCAGCTCAAATCGACCCCCAACCTGGATAACCAAGAGACTGAACTTTGTCTGACTTCTACCCATTGACCTGTTAAGTATAATGGCATCTTTGGCCTAAATAAGCCATCCTGTATTGCTCTTTGCGTTATAGAGGCGCGCAAGACATCACATCACGTCAAGGTGCAGTCTCGTCGTGATGGGCGCCCCAGAGCCGAAGTGTTCGATGAGTGAATCAACCAATCTCGATTGTGAACAATAAAAGCTCCTAAGATGGTGATGTGATAGTTGTGGTCTGGTCCAAATAATTGGTCAATGTTCGAAGATAAGAAATGAAGGATCAACGAGTCGTTACTTTTCATCTCCCAAATTAGTACTCAGCCTGAAAGAGTCAAATCTGAGTTGCCCGTTTGCCGTGATTCGGAGTAGAATTTCAATTCCGATCTGTTCTTGGTCACTTCGGAGCCGTATGCATTTATCATAGTTACCGTGATTCACATTGTTATTTGTGCTCTTCAGGTTGTCCGTAGAACGGGAGTGTGTTCGCGATTCAAAAACCTGTGCAATGGTGGGTGTCTAGTTTCTGTGCATAACCTCGAAGGAATTCTGGACACTCGATCAGCCGTGGCCGTTACCTGTCCTGTGCGAAGTGAACTGAACACGCGGTATTCGGGTATGTGATGTTAACAATCAGTTGCCTAAATCTTGATTGATCGTTCTGATCAAGCGAGCTCTATGTGCACCGCTGTCATAGTTACTCTGATCTAATTCACTGTTCCCTCATTGCAGGTGACATCGCTTTCCGTGTCTTCCAGGCGCTGGTGCCGAAGAAAGAATAATTGGCCGGACTTTTTCGAGTTTTTAGAGACTTGGATGTGCTACCTATGTTTTGGGTGAGTTTTTTACTTTTTGTTACGTGAAGTGAATTACGGCATAGGGAGTAAATGCCATGATCAAAAGACACAGTGGAAATGTTTTATGGGGAAATATTCATGTATGAGCCAGTTAATTGATCGTGCTTTTGGAGAGATAGGTTTTAAGTGAGAGGAAGGGAGAGTTTTGCAGGTTAACGGTGCGGGAAAAGAAGGATTGAAAGATAAAAGTACGGAATCTGGTGGCAAGCATGGGTCGGTAAAATGTTTTTGGAGGAGGACCCGCGAAAGCAAGCTTAGAGGGGGAAAGATCCGAAAATAGCACCGTTAGAAAAGATACAGCGAAGCAGTCGCGCGACGATGGACTAGTGACTGTGGATTTGAGGTTAAAAAAGGGTTGTCGATCAGCCGGATGGCCTTTCGCTGGACCGGGTCATGTGACTGCAATATTCAAGTGCGAGTTGGATTTTAGCTTTGCACAGCTGAAGATGAGCTGGTGTGAGGAAGCGTCTAGCGCGAAACAAAACAAGCTTCGCACGCAGCACGAGAGGTGAGGTGAGATATGAATGCAGACCAACATAGAGAAGAAGTTTTGGATGAGCCGAGGACAATGATAGAATCTGTGGAATGCAGCGCAGTTGATTCATAGCGTAAATGAGGGGAGAATGAATAATGTTTCAAAGAAATAGAGAGAGGAGAGGTCTTCGAAGTTATTAAATGTCACATAACTGTAGGACTTCCAGGAGGAGATGTGTGCGAGGTCGGAGTCTAAGGATACAGTAATTGCACTGTGGTCAGGGAGGATGTTGGTGTTGGTTGGCATGGCAAGGTGTGTGGTGGGATGGAAGAACGGAGGGCGGCTTCATCGGCAAAGGAATGGATTGGGTTAGGAGTAGTGGGTAGGAGATCGATAATAAATAAATGAGAGGGGGTGGGCACAAGTACTGAACCTTGTGGAACGCTAGGATTCACAGGAAATAACTGGGAAAGAGCGCCATACGCTCGGACGGAGATGCTTCGCTTACTAAGAGAGCTTGATGTTCACAATACGAGAGCGGAGGGGAACGCAAATGTGGACAGTTTTGCCAGAAGACCTTCGTGCCTAACTCGGTCAAATGCCTTGGGGATGTCGAGCGAGACGATGCGGTTTTCCGTGGTTGTCGAGTTCAGCCGACCGGGAGTGTGAGACAAGAGCTAGGAGATCACCGGGGGAACGCCGAGGTCGGAGTCCGTATTCGTGATCGCTCAGCAGTTTTTTGCGTTCGAGAAACGTGCGCATTTGTTCTGAGACGACAGTTTCGAATGCTTTCGGAATGATGGGTGTGAGAGGAAGTCGCACGAGTCATCCCAATCGGCTGAACTGTAACGCGAGATGTGTCTCAGGTTGGATGGACGATGGAGTCGAGTGGATTTGATGGAACAGAGAATAATACAGTGGTTAGATGAGCCATGTGGAGGAAGAACGAAGATACCTGATAAGAGAAAAGAGACGTGGAACTAAGATCAATGGTAAGGGCACAGAAGCCAGCCAGATCGAGGGCGTGTGAGGGGGTTGACTAGTTGGCAGAGGTTAACCAGGGCGTAGTGTTCATCTTCTTCCATTGATTATGCCGATTGAGTTGCCAGCTCAAATCGACCCCCAACCTGGATAACCAAGAGACTGAACTTTGTCTGACTTCTACCCATTGACCTGTTAAGTATAATGGCATCTTTGGCCTAAATAAGCCATCCTGTATTGCTCTTTGCGTTATAGAGGCGCGCAAGACATCACATCACGTCAAGGTGCAGTCTCGTCGTGATGGGCGCCCCAGAGCCGAAGTGTTCGATGAGTGAATCAACCAATCTCGATTGTGAACAATAAAAGCTCCTAAGATGGTGATGTGATAGTTGTGGTCTGGTCCAAATAATTGGTCAATGTTCGAAGATAAGAAATGAAGGATCAACGAGTCGTTACTTTTCATCTCCCAAATTAGTACTCAGCCTGAAAGAGTCAAATCTGAGTTGCCCGTTTGCCGTGATTCGGAGTAGAATTTCAATTCCGATCTGTTCTTGGTCACTTCGGAGCCGTATGCATTTATCATAGTTACCGTGATTCACATTGTTATTTGTGCTCTTCAGGTTGTCCGTAGAACGGGAGTGTGTTCGCGATTCAAAAACCTGTGCAATGGTGGGTGTCTAGTTTCTGTGCATAACCTCGAAGGAATTCTGGACACTCGATCAGCCGTGGCCGTTACCTGTCCTGTGCGAAGTGAACTGAACACGCGGTATTCGGGTATGTGATGTTAACAATCAGTTGCCTAAATCTTGATTGATCGTTCTGATCAAGCGAGCTCTATGTGCACCGCTGTCATAGTTACTCTGATCTAATTCACTGTTCCCTCATTGCAGGTGACATCGCTTTCCGTGTCTTCCAGGCGCTGGTGCCGAAGAAAGAATAATTGGCCGGACTTTTTCGAGTTTTTAGAGACTTGGATGTGCTACCTATGTTTTGGGTGAGTTTTTTACTTTTTGTTACGTGAAGTGAATTACGGCATAGGGAGTAAATGCCATGATCAAAAGACACAGTGGAAATGTTTTATGGGGAAATATTCATGTATGAGCCAGTTAATTGATCGTGCTTTTGGAGAGATAGGTTTTAAGTGAGAGGAAGGGAGAGTTTTGCAGGTTAACGGTGCGGGAAAAGAAGGATTGAAAGATAAAAGTACGGAATCTGGTGGCAAGCATGGGTCGGTAAAATGTTTTTGGAGGAGGACCCGCGAAAGCAAGCTTAGAGGGGGAAAGATCCGAAAATAGCACCGTTAGAAAAGATACAGCGAAGCAGTCGCGCGACGATGGACTAGTGACTGTGGATTTGAGGTTAAAAAAGGGTTGTCGATCAGCCGGATGGCCTTTCGCTGGACCGGGTCATGTGACTGCAATATTCAAGTGCGAGTTGGATTTTAGCTTTGCACAGCTGAAGATGAGCTGGTGTGAGGAAGCGTCTAGCGCGAAACAAAACAAGCTTCGCACGCAGCACGAGAGGTGAGGTGAGATATGAATGCAGACCAACATAGAGAAGAAGTTTTGGATGAGCCGAGGACAATGATAGAATCTGTGGAATGCAGCGCAGTTGATTCATAGCGTAAATGAGGGGAGAATGAATAATGTTTCAAAGAAATAGAGAGAGGAGAGGTCTTCGAAGTTATTAAATGTCACATAACTGTAGGACTTCCAGGAGGAGATGTGTGCGAGGTCGGAGTCTAAGGATACAGTAATTGCACTGTGGTCAGGGAGGATGTTGGTGTTGGTTGGCATGGCAAGGTGTGTGGTGGGATGGAAGAACGGAGGGCGGCTTCATCGGCAAAGGAATGGATTGGGTTAGGAGTAGTGGGTAGGAGATCGATAATAAATAAATGAGAGGGGGTGGGCACAAGTACTGAACCTTGTGGAACGCTAGGATTCACAGGAAATAACTGGGAAAGAGCGCCATACGCTCGGACGGAGATGCTTCGCTTACTAAGAGAGCTTGATGTTCACAATACGAGAGCGGAGGGGAACGCAAATGTGGACAGTTTTGCCAGAAGACCTTCGTGCCTAACTCGGTCAAATGCCTTGGGGATGTCGAGCGAGACGATGCGGTTTTCCGTGGTTGTCGAGTTCAGCCGACCGGGAGTGTGAGACAAGAGCTAGGAGATCACCGGGGGAACGCCGAGGTCGGAGTCCGTATTCGTGATCGCTCAGCAGTTTTTTGCGTTCGAGAAACGTGCGCATTTGTTCTGAGACGACAGTTTCGAATGCTTTCGGAATGATGGGTGTGAGAGGAAGTCGCACGAGTCATCCCAATCGGCTGAACTGTAACGCGAGATGTGTCTCAGGTTGGATGGACGATGGAGTCGAGTGGATTTGATGGAACAGAGAATAATACAGTGGTTAGATGAGCCATGTGGAGGAAGAACGAAGATACCTGATAAGAGAAAAGAGACGTGGAACTAAGATCAATGGTAAGGGCACAGAAGCCAGCCAGATCGAGGGCGTGTGAGGGGGTTGACTAGTTGGCAGAGGTTAACCAGGGCGTAGTGTTCATCTTCTTCCATTGATTATGCCGATTGAGTTGCCAGCTCAAATCGACCCCCAACCTGGATAACCAAGAGACTGAACTTTGTCTGACTTCTACCCATTGACCTGTTAAGTATAATGGCATCTTTGGCCTAAATAAGCCATCCTGTATTGCTCTTTGCGTTATAGAGGCGCGCAAGACATCACATCACGTCAAGGTGCAGTCTCGTCGTGATGGGCGCCCCAGAGCCGAAGTGTTCGATGAGTGAATCAACCAATCTCGATTGTGAACAATAAAAGCTCCTAAGATGGTGATGTGATAGTTGTGGTCTGGTCCAAATAATTGGTCAATGTTCGAAGATAAGAAATGAAGGATCAACGAGTCGTTACTTTTCATCTCCCAAATTAGTACTCAGCCTGAAAGAGTCAAATCTGAGTTGCCCGTTTGCCGTGATTCGGAGTAGAATTTCAATTCCGATCTGTTCTTGGTCACTTCGGAGCCGTATGCATTTATCATAGTTACCGTGATTCACATTGTTATTTGTGCTCTTCAGGTTGTCCGTAGAACGGGAGTGTGTTCGCGATTCAAAAACCTGTGCAATGGTGGGTGTCTAGTTTCTGTGCATAACCTCGAAGGAATTCTGGACACTCGATCAGCCGTGGCCGTTACCTGTCCTGTGCGAAGTGAACTGAACACGCGGTATTCGGGTATGTGATGTTAACAATCAGTTGCCTAAATCTTGATTGATCGTTCTGATCAAGCGAGCTCTATGTGCACCGCTGTCATAGTTACTCTGATCTAATTCACTGTTCCCTCATTGCAGGTGACATCGCTTTCCGTGTCTTCCAGGCGCTGGTGCCGAAGAAAGAATAATTGGCCGGACTTTTTCGAGTTTTTAGAGACTTGGATGTGCTACCTATGTTTTGGGTGAGTTTTTTACTTTTTGTTACGTGAAGTGAATTACGGCATAGGGAGTAAATGCCATGATCAAAAGACACAGTGGAAATGTTTTATGGGGAAATATTCATGTATGAGCCAGTTAATTGATCGTGCTTTTGGAGAGATAGGTTTTAAGTGAGAGGAAGGGAGAGTTTTGCAGGTTAACGGTGCGGGAAAAGAAGGATTGAAAGATAAAAGTACGGAATCTGGTGGCAAGCATGGGTCGGTAAAATGTTTTTGGAGGAGGACCCGCGAAAGCAAGCTTAGAGGGGGAAAGATCCGAAAATAGCACCGTTAGAAAAGATACAGCGAAGCAGTCGCGCGACGATGGACTAGTGACTGTGGATTTGAGGTTAAAAAAGGGTTGTCGATCAGCCGGATGGCCTTTCGCTGGACCGGGTCATGTGACTGCAATATTCAAGTGCGAGTTGGATTTTAGCTTTGCACAGCTGAAGATGAGCTGGTGTGAGGAAGCGTCTAGCGCGAAACAAAACAAGCTTCGCACGCAGCACGAGAGGTGAGGTGAGATATGAATGCAGACCAACATAGAGAAGTTTTGGATGAGCCGAGGACAATGATAGAATCTGTGGAATGCAGCGCAGTTGATTCATAGCGTAAATGAGGGGAGAATGAATAATGTTTCAAAGAAATAGAGAGAGGAGAGGTCTTCGAAGTTATTAAATGTCACATAACTGTAGGACTTCCAGGAGGAGATGTGTGCGAGGTCGGAGTCTAAGGATACAGTAATTGCACTGTGGTCAGGGAGGATGTTGGTGTTGGTTGGCATGGCAAGGTGTGTGGTGGGATGGAAGAACGGAGGGCGGCTTCATCGGCAAAGGAATGGATTGGGTTAGGAGTAGTGGGTAGGAGATCGATAATAAATAAATGAGAGGGGGTGGGCACAAGTACTGAACCTTGTGGAACGCTAGGATTCACAGGAAATAACTGGGAAAGAGCGCCATACGCTCGGACGGAGATGCTTCGCTTACTAAGAGAGCTTGATGTTCACAATACGAGAGCGGAGGGGAACGCAAATGTGGACAGTTTTGCCAGAAGACCTTCGTGCCTAACTCGGTCAAATGCCTTGGGGATGTCGAGCGAGACGATGCGGTTTTCCGTGGTTGTCGAGTTCAGCCGACCGGGAGTGTGAGACAAGAGCTAGGAGATCACCGGGGGAACGCCGAGGTCGGAGTCCGTATTCGTGATCGCTCAGCAGTTTTTTGCGTTCGAGAAACGTGCGCATTTGTTCTGAGACGACAGTTTCGAATGCTTTCGGAATGATGGGTGTGAGAGGAAGTCGCACGAGTCATCCCAATCGGCTGAACTGTAACGCGAGATGTGTCTCAGGTTGGATGGACGATGGAGTCGAGTGGATTTGATGGAACAGAGAATAATACAGTGGTTAGATGAGCCATGTGGAGGAAGAACGAAGATACCTGATAAGAGAAAAGAGACGTGGAACTAAGATCAATGGTAAGGGCACAGAAGCCAGCCAGATCGAGGGCGTGTGAGGGGGTTGACTAGTTGGCAGAGGTTAACCAGGGCGTAGTGTTCATCTTCTTCCATTGATTATGCCGATTGAGTTGCCAGCTCAAATCGACCCCCAACCTGGATAACCAAGAGACTGAACTTTGTCTGACTTCTACCCATTGACCTGTTAAGTATAATGGCATCTTTGGCCTAAATAAGCCATCCTGTATTGCTCTTTGCGTTATAGAGGCGCGCAAGACATCACATCACGTCAAGGTGCAGTCTCGTCGTGATGGGCGCCCCAGAGCCGAAGTGTTCGATGAGTGAATCAACCAATCTCGATTGTGAACAATAAAAGCTCCTAAGATGGTGATGTGATAGTTGTGGTCTGGTCCAAATAATTGGTCAATGTTCGAAGATAAGAAATGAAGGATCAACGAGTCGTTACTTTTCATCTCCCAAATTAGTACTCAGCCTGAAAGAGTCAAATCTGAGTTGCCCGTTTGCCGTGATTCGGAGTAGAATTTCAATTCCGATCTGTTCTTGGTCACTTCGGAGCCGTATGCATTTATCATAGTTACCGTGATTCACATTGTTATTTGTGCTCTTCAGGTTGTCCGTAGAACGGGAGTGTGTTCGCGATTCAAAAACCTGTGCAATGGTGGGTGTCTAGTTTCTGTGCATAACCTCGAAGGAATTCTGGACACTCGATCAGCCGTGGCCGTTACCTGTCCTGTGCGAAGTGAACTGAACACGCGGTATTCGGGTATGTGATGTTAACAATCAGTTGCCTAAATCTTGATTGATCGTTCTGATCAAGCGAGCTCTATGTGCACCGCTGTCATAGTTACTCTGATCTAATTCACTGTTCCCTCATTGCAGGTGACATCGCTTTCCGTGTCTTCCAGGCGCTGGTGCCGAAGAAAGAATAATTGGCCGGACTTTTTCGAGTTTTTAGAGACTTGGATGTGCTACCTATGTTTTGGGTGAGTTTTTTACTTTTTGTTACGTGAAGTGAATTACGGCATAGGGAGTAAATGCCATGATCAAAAGACACAGTGGAAATGTTTTATGGGGAAATATTCATGTATGAGCCAGTTAATTGATCGTGCTTTTGGAGAGATAGGTTTTAAGTGAGAGGAAGGGAGAGTTTTGCAGGTTAACGGTGCGGGAAAAGAAGGATTGAAAGATAAAAGTACGGAATCTGGTGGCAAGCATGGGTCGGTAAAATGTTTTTGGAGGAGGACCCGCGAAAGCAAGCTTAGAGGGGGAAAGATCCGAAAATAGCACCGTTAGAAAAGATACAGCGAAGCAGTCGCGCGACGATGGACTAGTGACTGTGGATTTGAGGTTAAAAAAGGGTTGTCGATCAGCCGGATGGCCTTTCGCTGGACCGGGTCATGTGACTGCAATATTCAAGTGCGAGTTGGATTTTAGCTTTGCACAGCTGAAGATGAGCTGGTGTGAGGAAGCGTCTAGCGCGAAACAAAACAAGCTTCGCACGCAGCACGAGAGGTGAGGTGAGATATGAATGCAGACCAACATAGAGAAGAAGTTTTGGATGAGCCGAGGACAATGATAGAATCTGTGGAATGCAGCGCAGTTGATTCATAGCGTAAATGAGGGGAGAATGAATAATGTTTCAAAGAAATAGAGAGAGGAGAGGTCTTCGAAGTTATTAAATGTCACATAACTGTAGGACTTCCAGGAGGAGATGTGTGCGAGGTCGGAGTCTAAGGATACAGTAATTGCACTGTGGTCAGGGAGGATGTTGGTGTTGGTTGGCATGGCAAGGTGTGTGGTGGGATGGAAGAACGGAGGGCGGCTTCATCGGCAAAGGAATGGATTGGGTTAGGAGTAGTGGGTAGGAGATCGATAATAAATAAATGAGAGGGGGTGGGCACAAGTACTGAACCTTGTGGAACGCTAGGATTCACAGGAAATAACTGGGAAAGAGCGCCATACGCTCGGACGGAGATGCTTCGCTTACTAAGAGAGCTTGATGTTCACAATACGAGAGCGGAGGGGAACGCAAATGTGGACAGTTTTGCCAGAAGACCTTCGTGCCTAACTCGGTCAAATGCCTTGGGGATGTCGAGCGAGACGATGCGGTTTTCCGTGGTTGTCGAGTTCAGCCGACCGGGAGTGTGAGACAAGAGCTAGGAGATCACCGGGGGAACGCCGAGGTCGGAGTCCGTATTCGTGATCGCTCAGCAGTTTTTTGCGTTCGAGAAACGTGCGCATTTGTTCTGAGACGACAGTTTCGAATGCTTTCGGAATGATGGGTGTGAGAGGAAGTCGCACGAGTCATCCCAATCGGCTGAACTGTAACGCGAGATGTGTCTCAGGTTGGATGGACGATGGAGTCGAGTGGATTTGATGGAACAGAGAATAATACAGTGGTTAGATGAGCCATGTGGAGGAAGAACGAAGATACCTGATAAGAGAAAAGAGACGTGGAACTAAGATCAATGGTAAGGGCACAGAAGCCAGCCAGATCGAGGGCGTGTGAGGGGGTTGACTAGTTGGCAGAGGTTAACCAGGGCGTAGTGTTCATCTTCTTCCATTGATTATGCCGATTGAGTTGCCAGCTCAAATCGACCCCCAACCTGGATAACCAAGAGACTGAACTTTGTCTGACTTCTACCCATTGACCTGTTAAGTATAATGGCATCTTTGGCCTAAATAAGCCATCCTGTATTGCTCTTTGCGTTATAGAGGCGCGCAAGACATCACATCACGTCAAGGTGCAGTCTCGTCGTGATGGGCGCCCCAGAGCCGAAGTGTTCGATGAGTGAATCAACCAATCTCGATTGTGAACAATAAAAGCTCCTAAGATGGTGATGTGATAGTTGTGGTCTGGTCCAAATAATTGGTCAATGTTCGAAGATAAGAAATGAAGGATCAACGAGTCGTTACTTTTCATCTCCCAAATTAGTACTCAGCCTGAAAGAGTCAAATCTGAGTTGCCCGTTTGCCGTGATTCGGAGTAGAATTTCAATTCCGATCTGTTCTTGGTCACTTCGGAGCCGTATGCATTTATCATAGTTACCGTGATTCACATTGTTATTTGTGCTCTTCAGGTTGTCCGTAGAACGGGAGTGTGTTCGCGATTCAAAAACCTGTGCAATGGTGGGTGTCTAGTTTCTGTGCATAACCTCGAAGGAATTCTGGACACTCGATCAGCCGTGGCCGTTACCTGTCCTGTGCGAAGTGAACTGAACACGCGGTATTCGGGTATGTGATGTTAACAATCAGTTGCCTAAATCTTGATTGATCGTTCTGATCAAGCGAGCTCTATGTGCACCGCTGTCATAGTTACTCTGATCTAATTCACTGTTCCCTCATTGCAGGTGACATCGCTTTCCGTGTCTTCCAGGCGCTGGTGCCGAAGAAAGAATAATTGGCCGGACTTTTTCGAGTTTTTAGAGACTTGGATGTGCTACCTATGTTTTGGGTGAGTTTTTTACTTTTTGTTACGTGAAGTGAATTACGGCATAGGGAGTAAATGCCATGATCAAAAGACACAGTGGAAATGTTTTATGGGGAAATATTCATGTATGAGCCAGTTAATTGATCGTGCTTTTGGAGAGATAGGTTTTAAGTGAGAGGAAGGGAGAGTTTTGCAGGTTAACGGTGCGGGAAAAGAAGGATTGAAAGATAAAAGTACGGAATCTGGTGGCAAGCATGGGTCGGTAAAATGTTTTTGGAGGAGGACCCGCGAAAGCAAGCTTAGAGGGGGAAAGATCCGAAAATAGCACCGTTAGAAAAGATACAGCGAAGCAGTCGCGCGACGATGGACTAGTGACTGTGGATTTGAGGTTAAAAAAGGGTTGTCGATCAGCCGGATGGCCTTTCGCTGGACCGGGTCATGTGACTGCAATATTCAAGTGCGAGTTGGATTTTAGCTTTGCACAGCTGAAGATGAGCTGGTGTGAGGAAGCGTCTAGCGCGAAACAAAACAAGCTTCGCACGCAGCACGAGAGGTGAGGTGAGATATGAATGCAGACCAACATAGAGAAGAAGTTTTGGATGAGCCGAGGACAATGATAGAATCTGTGGAATGCAGCGCAGTTGATTCATAGCGTAAATGAGGGGAGAATGAATAATGTTTCAAAGAAATAGAGAGAGGAGAGGTCTTCGAAGTTATTAAATGTCACATAACTGTAGGACTTCCAGGAGGAGATGTGTGCGAGGTCGGAGTCTAAGGATACAGTAATTGCACTGTGGTCAGGGAGGATGTTGGTGTTGGTTGGCATGGCAAGGTGTGTGGTGGGATGGAAGAACGGAGGGCGGCTTCATCGGCAAAGGAATGGATTGGGTTAGGAGTAGTGGGTAGGAGATCGATAATAAATAAATGAGAGGGGGTGGGCACAAGTACTGAACCTTGTGGAACGCTAGGATTCACAGGAAATAACTGGGAAAGAGCGCCATACGCTCGGACGGAGATGCTTCGCTTACTAAGAGAGCTTGATGTTCACAATACGAGAGCGGAGGGGAACGCAAATGTGGACAGTTTTGCCAGAAGACCTTCGTGCCTAACTCGGTCAAATGCCTTGGGGATGTCGAGCGAGACGATGCGGTTTTCCGTGGTTGTCGAGTTCAGCCGACCGGGAGTGTGAGACAAGAGCTAGGAGATCACCGGGGGAACGCCGAGGTCGGAGTCCGTATTCGTGATCGCTCAGCAGTTTTTTGCGTTCGAGAAACGTGCGCATTTGTTCTGAGACGACAGTTTCGAATGCTTTCGGAATGATGGGTGTGAGAGGAAGTCGCACGAGTCATCCCAATCGGCTGAACTGTAACGCGAGATGTGTCTCAGGTTGGATGGACGATGGAGTCGAGTGGATTTGATGGAACAGAGAATAATACAGTGGTTAGATGAGCCATGTGGAGGAAGAACGAAGATACCTGATAAGAGAAAAGAGACGTGGAACTAAGATCAATGGTAAGGGCACAGAAGCCAGCCAGATCGAGGGCGTGTGAGGGGGTTGACTAGTTGGCAGAGGTTAACCAGGGCGTAGTGTTCATCTTCTTCCATTGATTATGCCGATTGAGTTGCCAGCTCAAATCGACCCCCAACCTGGATAACCAAGAGACTGAACTTTGTCTGACTTCTACCCATTGACCTGTTAAGTATAATGGCATCTTTGGCCTAAATAAGCCATCCTGTATTGCTCTTTGCGTTATAGAGGCGCGCAAGACATCACATCACGTCAAGGTGCAGTCTCGTCGTGATGGGCGCCCCAGAGCCGAAGTGTTCGATGAGTGAATCAACCAATCTCGATTGTGAACAATAAAAGCTCCTAAGATGGTGATGTGATAGTTGTGGTCTGGTCCAAATAATTGGTCAATGTTCGAAGATAAGAAATGAAGGATCAACGAGTCGTTACTTTTCATCTCCCAAATTAGTACTCAGCCTGAAAGAGTCAAATCTGAGTTGCCCGTTTGCCGTGATTCGGAGTAGAATTTCAATTCCGATCTGTTCTTGGTCACTTCGGAGCCGTATGCATTTATCATAGTTACCGTGATTCACATTGTTATTTGTGCTCTTCAGGTTGTCCGTAGAACGGGAGTGTGTTCGCGATTCAAAAACCTGTGCAATGGTGGGTGTCTAGTTTCTGTGCATAACCTCGAAGGAATTCTGGACACTCGATCAGCCGTGGCCGTTACCTGTCCTGTGCGAAGTGAACTGAACACGCGGTATTCGGGTATGTGATGTTAACAATCAGTTGCCTAAATCTTGATTGATCGTTCTGATCAAGCGAGCTCTATGTGCACCGCTGTCATAGTTACTCTGATCTAATTCACTGTTCCCTCATTGCAGGTGACATCGCTTTCCGTGTCTTCCAGGCGCTGGTGCCGAAGAAAGAATAATTGGCCGGACTTTTTCGAGTTTTTAGAGACTTGGATGTGCTACCTATGTTTTGGGTGAGTTTTTTACTTTTTGTTACGTGAAGTGAATTACGGCATAGGGAGTAAATGCCATGATCAAAAGACACAGTGGAAATGTTTTATGGGGAAATATTCATGTATGAGCCAGTTAATTGATCGTGCTTTTGGAGAGATAGGTTTTAAGTGAGAGGAAGGGAGAGTTTTGCAGGTTAACGGTGCGGGAAAAGAAGGATTGAAAGATAAAAGTACGGAATCTGGTGGCAAGCATGGGTCGGTAAAATGTTTTTGGAGGAGGACCCGCGAAAGCAAGCTTAGAGGGGGAAAGATCCGAAAATAGCACCGTTAGAAAAGATACAGCGAAGCAGTCGCGCGACGATGGACTAGTGACTGTGGATTTGAGGTTAAAAAAGGGTTGTCGATCAGCCGGATGGCCTTTCGCTGGACCGGGTCATGTGACTGCAATATTCAAGTGCGAGTTGGATTTTAGCTTTGCACAGCTGAAGATGAGCTGGTGTGAGGAAGCGTCTAGCGCGAAACAAAACAAGCTTCGCACGCAGCACGAGAGGTGAGGTGAGATATGAATGCAGACCAACATAGAGAAGAAGTTTTGGATGAGCCGAGGACAATGATAGAATCTGTGGAATGCAGCGCAGTTGATTCATAGCGTAAATGAGGGGAGAATGAATAATGTTTCAAAGAAATAGAGAGAGGAGAGGTCTTCGAAGTTATTAAATGTCACATAACTGTAGGACTTCCAGGAGGAGATGTGTGCGAGGTCGGAGTCTAAGGATACAGTAATTGCACTGTGGTCAGGGAGGATGTTGGTGTTGGTTGGCATGGCAAGGTGTGTGGTGGGATGGAAGAACGGAGGGCGGCTTCATCGGCAAAGGAATGGATTGGGTTAGGAGTAGTGGGTAGGAGATCGATAATAAATAAATGAGAGGGGGTGGGCACAAGTACTGAACCTTGTGGAACGCTAGGATTCACAGGAAATAACTGGGAAAGAGCGCCATACGCTCGGACGGAGATGCTTCGCTTACTAAGAGAGCTTGATGTTCACAATACGAGAGCGGAGGGGAACGCAAATGTGGACAGTTTTGCCAGAAGACCTTCGTGCCTAACTCGGTCAAATGCCTTGGGGATGTCGAGCGAGACGATGCGGTTTTCCGTGGTTGTCGAGTTCAGCCGACCGGGAGTGTGAGACAAGAGCTAGGAGATCACCGGGGGAACGCCGAGGTCGGAGTCCGTATTCGTGATCGCTCAGCAGTTTTTTGCGTTCGAGAAACGTGCGCATTTGTTCTGAGACGACAGTTTCGAATGCTTTCGGAATGATGGGTGTGAGAGGAAGTCGCACGAGTCATCCCAATCGGCTGAACTGTAACGCGAGATGTGTCTCAGGTTGGATGGACGATGGAGTCGAGTGGATTTGATGGAACAGAGAATAATACAGTGGTTAGATGAGCCATGTGGAGGAAGAACGAAGATACCTGATAAGAGAAAAGAGACGTGGAACTAAGATCAATGGTAAGGGCACAGAAGCCAGCCAGATCGAGGGCGTGTGAGGGGGTTGACTAGTTGGCAGAGGTTAACCAGGGCGTAGTGTTCATCTTCTTCCATTGATTATGCCGATTGAGTTGCCAGCTCAAATCGACCCCCAACCTGGATAACCAAGAGACTGAACTTTGTCTGACTTCTACCCATTGACCTGTTAAGTATAATGGCATCTTTGGCCTAAATAAGCCATCCTGTATTGCTCTTTGCGTTATAGAGGCGCGCAAGACATCACATCACGTCAAGGTGCAGTCTCGTCGTGATGGGCGCCCCAGAGCCGAAGTGTTCGATGAGTGAATCAACCAATCTCGATTGTGAACAATAAAAGCTCCTAAGATGGTGATGTGATAGTTGTGGTCTGGTCCAAATAATTGGTCAATGTTCGAAGATAAGAAATGAAGGATCAACGAGTCGTTACTTTTCATCTCCCAAATTAGTACTCAGCCTGAAAGAGTCAAATCTGAGTTGCCCGTTTGCCGTGATTCGGAGTAGAATTTCAATTCCGATCTGTTCTTGGTCACTTCGGAGCCGTATGCATTTATCATAGTTACCGTGATTCACATTGTTATTTGTGCTCTTCAGGTTGTCCGTAGAACGGGAGTGTGTTCGCGATTCAAAAACCTGTGCAATGGTGGGTGTCTAGTTTCTGTGCATAACCTCGAAGGAATTCTGGACACTCGATCAGCCGTGGCCGTTACCTGTCCTGTGCGAAGTGAACTGAACACGCGGTATTCGGGTATGTGATGTTAACAATCAGTTGCCTAAATCTTGATTGATCGTTCTGATCAAGCGAGCTCTATGTGCACCGCTGTCATAGTTACTCTGATCTAATTCACTGTTCCCTCATTGCAGGTGACATCGCTTTCCGTGTCTTCCAGGCGCTGGTGCCGAAGAAAGAATAATTGGCCGGACTTTTTCGAGTTTTTAGAGACTTGGATGTGCTACCTATGTTTTGGGTGAGTTTTTTACTTTTTGTTACGTGAAGTGAATTACGGCATAGGGAGTAAATGCCATGATCAAAAGACACAGTGGAAATGTTTTATGGGGAAATATTCATGTATGAGCCAGTTAATTGATCGTGCTTTTGGAGAGATAGGTTTTAAGTGAGAGGAAGGGAGAGTTTTGCAGGTTAACGGTGCGGGAAAAGAAGGATTGAAAGATAAAAGTACGGAATCTGGTGGCAAGCATGGGTCGGTAAAATGTTTTTGGAGGAGGACCCGCGAAAGCAAGCTTAGAGGGGGAAAGATCCGAAAATAGCACCGTTAGAAAAGATACAGCGAAGCAGTCGCGCGACGATGGACTAGTGACTGTGGATTTGAGGTTAAAAAAGGGTTGTCGATCAGCCGGATGGCCTTTCGCTGGACCGGGTCATGTGACTGCAATATTCAAGTGCGAGTTGGATTTTAGCTTTGCACAGCTGAAGATGAGCTGGTGTGAGGAAGCGTCTAGCGCGAAACAAAACAAGCTTCGCACGCAGCACGAGAGGTGAGGTGAGATATGAATGCAGACCAACATAGAGAAGAAGTTTTGGATGAGCCGAGGACAATGATAGAATCTGTGGAATGCAGCGCAGTTGATTCATAGCGTAAATGAGGGGAGAATGAATAATGTTTCAAAGAAATAGAGAGAGGAGAGGTCTTCGAAGTTATTAAATGTCACATAACTGTAGGACTTCCAGGAGGAGATGTGTGCGAGGTCGGAGTCTAAGGATACAGTAATTGCACTGTGGTCAGGGAGGATGTTGGTGTTGGTTGGCATGGCAAGGTGTGTGGTGGGATGGAAGAACGGAGGGCGGCTTCATCGGCAAAGGAATGGATTGGGTTAGGAGTAGTGGGTAGGAGATCGATAATAAATAAATGAGAGGGGGTGGGCACAAGTACTGAACCTTGTGGAACGCTAGGATTCACAGGAAATAACTGGGAAAGAGCGCCATACGCTCGGACGGAGATGCTTCGCTTACTAAGAGAGCTTGATGTTCACAATACGAGAGCGGAGGGGAACGCAAATGTGGACAGTTTTGCCAGAAGACCTTCGTGCCTAACTCGGTCAAATGCCTTGGGGATGTCGAGCGAGACGATGCGGTTTTCCGTGGTTGTCGAGTTCAGCCGACCGGGAGTGTGAGACAAGAGCTAGGAGATCACCGGGGGAACGCCGAGGTCGGAGTCCGTATTCGTGATCGCTCAGCAGTTTTTTGCGTTCGAGAAACGTGCGCATTTGTTCTGAGACGACAGTTTCGAATGCTTTCGGAATGATGGGTGTGAGAGGAAGTCGCACGAGTCATCCCAATCGGCTGAACTGTAACGCGAGATGTGTCTCAGGTTGGATGGACGATGGAGTCGAGTGGATTTGATGGAACAGAGAATAATACAGTGGTTAGATGAGCCATGTGGAGGAAGAACGAAGATACCTGATAAGAGAAAAGAGACGTGGAACTAAGATCAATGGTAAGGGCACAGAAGCCAGCCAGATCGAGGGCGTGTGAGGGGGTTGACTAGTTGGCAGAGGTTAACCAGGGCGTAGTGTTCATCTTCTTCCATTGATTATGCCGATTGAGTTGCCAGCTCAAATCGACCCCCAACCTGGATAACCAAGAGACTGAACTTTGTCTGACTTCTACCCATTGACCTGTTAAGTATAATGGCATCTTTGGCCTAAATAAGCCATCCTGTATTGCTCTTTGCGTTATAGAGGCGCGCAAGACATCACATCACGTCAAGGTGCAGTCTCGTCGTGATGGGCGCCCCAGAGCCGAAGTGTTCGATGAGTGAATCAACCAATCTCGATTGTGAACAATAAAAGCTCCTAAGATGGTGATGTGATAGTTGTGGTCTGGTCCAAATAATTGGTCAATGTTCGAAGATAAGAAATGAAGGATCAACGAGTCGTTACTTTTCATCTCCCAAATTAGTACTCAGCCTGAAAGAGTCAAATCTGAGTTGCCCGTTTGCCGTGATTCGGAGTAGAATTTCAATTCCGATCTGTTCTTGGTCACTTCGGAGCCGTATGCATTTATCATAGTTACCGTGATTCACATTGTTATTTGTGCTCTTCAGGTTGTCCGTAGAACGGGAGTGTGTTCGCGATTCAAAAACCTGTGCAATGGTGGGTGTCTAGTTTCTGTGCATAACCTCGAAGGAATTCTGGACACTCGATCAGCCGTGGCCGTTACCTGTCCTGTGCGAAGTGAACTGAACACGCGGTATTCGGGTATGTGATGTTAACAATCAGTTGCCTAAATCTTGATTGATCGTTCTGATCAAGCGAGCTCTATGTGCACCGCTGTCATAGTTACTCTGATCTAATTCACTGTTCCCTCATTGCAGGTGACATCGCTTTCCGTGTCTTCCAGGCGCTGGTGCCGAAGAAAGAATAATTGGCCGGACTTTTTCGAGTTTTTAGAGACTTGGATGTGCTACCTATGTTTTGGGTGAGTTTTTTACTTTTTGTTACGTGAAGTGAATTACGGCATAGGGAGTAAATGCCATGATCAAAAGACACAGTGGAAATGTTTTATGGGGAAATATTCATGTATGAGCCAGTTAATTGATCGTGCTTTTGGAGAGATAGGTTTTAAGTGAGAGGAAGGGAGAGTTTTGCAGGTTAACGGTGCGGGAAAAGAAGGATTGAAAGATAAAAGTACGGAATCTGGTGGCAAGCATGGGTCGGTAAAATGTTTTTGGAGGAGGACCCGCGAAAGCAAGCTTAGAGGGGGAAAGATCCGAAAATAGCACCGTTAGAAAAGATACAGCGAAGCAGTCGCGCGACGATGGACTAGTGACTGTGGATTTGAGGTTAAAAAAGGGTTGTCGATCAGCCGGATGGCCTTTCGCTGGACCGGGTCATGTGACTGCAATATTCAAGTGCGAGTTGGATTTTAGCTTTGCACAGCTGAAGATGAGCTGGTGTGAGGAAGCGTCTAGCGCGAAACAAAACAAGCTTCGCACGCAGCACGAGAGGTGAGGTGAGATATGAATGCAGACCAACATAGAGAAGAAGTTTTGGATGAGCCGAGGACAATGATAGAATCTGTGGAATGCAGCGCAGTTGATTCATAGCGTAAATGAGGGGAGAATGAATAATGTTTCAAAGAAATAGAGAGAGGAGAGGTCTTCGAAGTTATTAAATGTCACATAACTGTAGGACTTCCAGGAGGAGATGTGTGCGAGGTCGGAGTCTAAGGATACAGTAATTGCACTGTGGTCAGGGAGGATGTTGGTGTTGGTTGGCATGGCAAGGTGTGTGGTGGGATGGAAGAACGGAGGGCGGCTTCATCGGCAAAGGAATGGATTGGGTTAGGAGTAGTGGGTAGGAGATCGATAATAAATAAATGAGAGGGGGTGGGCACAAGTACTGAACCTTGTGGAACGCTAGGATTCACAGGAAATAACTGGGAAAGAGCGCCATACGCTCGGACGGAGATGCTTCGCTTACTAAGAGAGCTTGATGTTCACAATACGAGAGCGGAGGGGAACGCAAATGTGGACAGTTTTGCCAGAAGACCTTCGTGCCTAACTCGGTCAAATGCCTTGGGGATGTCGAGCGAGACGATGCGGTTTTCCGTGGTTGTCGAGTTCAGCCGACCGGGAGTGTGAGACAAGAGCTAGGAGATCACCGGGGGAACGCCGAGGTCGGAGTCCGTATTCGTGATCGCTCAGCAGTTTTTTGCGTTCGAGAAACGTGCGCATTTGTTCTGAGACGACAGTTTCGAATGCTTTCGGAATGATGGGTGTGAGAGGAAGTCGCACGAGTCATCCCAATCGGCTGAACTGTAACGCGAGATGTGTCTCAGGTTGGATGGACGATGGAGTCGAGTGGATTTGATGGAACAGAGAATAATACAGTGGTTAGATGAACCATGTGGAGGAAGAACGAAGATACCTGATAAGAGAAAAGAGACGTGGAACTAAGATCAATGGTAAGGGCACAGAAGCCAGCCAGATCGAGGGCGTGTGAGGGGGTTGACTAGTTGGCAGAGGTTAACCAGGGCGTAGTGTTCATCTTCTTCCATTGATTATGCCGATTGAGTTGCCAGCTCAAATCGACCCCCAACCTGGATAACCAAGAGACTGAACTTTGTCTGACTTCTACCCATTGACCTGTTAAGTATAATGGCATCTTTGGCCTAAATAAGCCATCCTGTATTGCTCTTTGCGTTATAGAGGCGCGCAAGACATCACATCACGTCAAGGTGCAGTCTCGTCGTGATGGGCGCCCCAGAGCCGAAGTGTTCGATGAGTGAATCAACCAATCTCGATTGTGAACAATAAAAGCTCCTAAGATGGTGATGTGATAGTTGTGGTCTGGTCCAAATAATTGGTCAATGTTCGAAGATAAGAAATGAAGGATCAACGAGTCGTTACTTTTCATCTCCCAAATTAGTACTCAGCCTGAAAGAGTCAAATCTGAGTTGCCCGTTTGCCGTGATTCGGAGTAGAATTTCAATTCCGATCTGTTCTTGGTCACTTCGGAGCCGTATGCATTTATCATAGTTACCGTGATTCACATTGTTATTTGTGCTCTTCAGGTTGTCCGTAGAACGGGAGTGTGTTCGCGATTCAAAAACCTGTGCAATGGTGGGTGTCTAGTTTCTGTGCATAACCTCGAAGGAATTCTGGACACTCGATCAGCCGTGGCCGTTACCTGTCCTGTGCGAAGTGAACTGAACACGCGGTATTCGGGTATGTGATGTTAACAATCAGTTGCCTAAATCTTGATTGATCGTTCTGATCAAGCGAGCTCTATGTGCACCGCTGTCATAGTTACTCTGATCTAATTCACTGTTCCCTCATTGCAGGTGACATCGCTTTCCGTGTCTTCCAGGCGCTGGTGCCGAAGAAAGAATAATTGGCCGGACTTTTTCGAGTTTTTAGAGACTTGGATGTGCTACCTATGTTTTGGGTGAGTTTTTTACTTTTTGTTACGTGAAGTGAATTACGGCATAGGGAGTAAATGCCATGATCAAAAGACACAGTGGAAATGTTTTATGGGGAAATATTCATGTATGAGCCAGTTAATTGATCGTGCTTTTGGAGAGATAGGTTTTAAGTGAGAGGAAGGGAGAGTTTTGCAGGTTAACGGTGCGGGAAAAGAAGGATTGAAAGATAAAAGTACGGAATCTGGTGGCAAGCATGGGTCGGTAAAATGTTTTTGGAGGAGGACCCGCGAAAGCAAGCTTAGAGGGGGAAAGATCCGAAAATAGCACCGTTAGAAAAGATACAGCGAAGCAGTCGCGCGACGATGGACTAGTGACTGTGGATTTGAGGTTAAAAAAGGGTTGTCGATCAGCCGGATGGCCTTTCGCTGGACCGGGTCATGTGACTGCAATATTCAAGTGCGAGTTGGATTTTAGCTTTGCACAGCTGAAGATGAGCTGGTGTGAGGAAGCGTCTAGCGCGAAACAAAACAAGCTTCGCACGCAGCACGAGAGGTGAGGTGAGATATGAATGCAGACCAACATAGAGAAGAAGTTTTGGATGAGCCGAGGACAATGATAGAATCTGTGGAATGCAGCGCAGTTGATTCATAGCGTAAATGAGGGGAGAATGAATAATGTTTCAAAGAAATAGAGAGAGGAGAGGTCTTCGAAGTTATTAAATGTCACATAACTGTAGGACTTCCAGGAGGAGATGTGTGCGAGGTCGGAGTCTAAGGATACAGTAATTGCACTGTGGTCAGGGAGGATGTTGGTGTTGGTTGGCATGGCAAGGTGTGTGGTGGGATGGAAGAACGGAGGGCGGCTTCATCGGCAAAGGAATGGATTGGGTTAGGAGTAGTGGGTAGGAGATCGATAATAAATAAATGAGAGGGGGTGGGCACAAGTACTGAACCTTGTGGAACGCTAGGATTCACAGGAAATAACTGGGAAAGAGCGCCATACGCTCGGACGGAGATGCTTCGCTTACTAAGAGAGCTTGATGTTCACAATACGAGAGCGGAGGGGAACGCAAATGTGGACAGTTTTGCCAGAAGACCTTCGTGCCTAACTCGGTCAAATGCCTTGGGGATGTCGAGCGAGACGATGCGGTTTTCCGTGGTTGTCGAGTTCAGCCGACCGGGAGTGTGAGACAAGAGCTAGGAGATCACCGGGGGAACGCCGAGGTCGGAGTCCGTATTCGTGATCGCTCAGCAGTTTTTTGCGTTCGAGAAACGTGCGCATTTGTTCTGAGACGACAGTTTCGAATGCTTTCGGAATGATGGGTGTGAGAGGAAGTCGCACGAGTCATCCCAATCGGCTGAACTGTAACGCGAGATGTGTCTCAGGTTGGATGGACGATGGAGTCGAGTGGATTTGATGGAACAGAGAATAATACAGTGGTTAGATGAACCATGTGGAGGAAGAACGAAGATACCTGATAAGAGAAAAGAGACGTGGAACTAAGATCAATGGTAAGGGCACAGAAGCCAGCCAGATCGAGGGCGTGTGAGGGGGTTGACTAGTTGGCAGAGGTTAACCAGGGCGTAGTGTTCATCTTCTTCCATTGATTATGCCGATTGAGTTGCCAGCTCAAATCGACCCCCAACCTGGATAACCAAGAGACTGAACTTTGTCTGACTTCTACCCATTGACCTGTTAAGTATAATGGCATCTTTGGCCTAAATAAGCCATCCTGTATTGCTCTTTGCGTTATAGAGGCGCGCAAGACATCACATCACGTCAAGGTGCAGTCTCGTCGTGATGGGCGCCCCAGAGCCGAAGTGTTCGATGAGTGAATCAACCAATCTCGATTGTGAACAATAAAAGCTCCTAAGATGGTGATGTGATAGTTGTGGTCTGGTCCAAATAATTGGTCAATGTTCGAAGATAAGAAATGAAGGATCAACGAGTCGTTACTTTTCATCTCCCAAATTAGTACTCAGCCTGAAAGAGTCAAATCTGAGTTGCCCGTTTGCCGTGATTCGGAGTAGAATTTCAATTCCGATCTGTTCTTGGTCACTTCGGAGCCGTATGCATTTATCATAGTTACCGTGATTCACATTGTTATTTGTGCTCTTCAGGTTGTCCGTAGAACGGGAGTGTGTTCGCGATTCAAAAACCTGTGCAATGGTGGGTGTCTAGTTTCTGTGCATAACCTCGAAGGAATTCTGGACACTCGATCAGCCGTGGCCGTTACCTGTCCTGTGCGAAGTGAACTGAACACGCGGTATTCGGGTATGTGATGTTAACAATCAGTTGCCTAAATCTTGATTGATCGTTCTGATCAAGCGAGCTCTATGTGCACCGCTGTCATAGTTACTCTGATCTAATTCACTGTTCCCTCATTGCAGGTGACATCGCTTTCCGTGTCTTCCAGGCGCTGGTGCCGAAGAAAGAATAATTGGCCGGACTTTTTCGAGTTTTTAGAGACTTGGATGTGCTACCTATGTTTTGGGTGAGTTTTTTACTTTTTGTTACGTGAAGTGAATTACGGCATAGGGAGTAAATGCCATGATCAAAAGACACAGTGGAAATGTTTTATGGGGAAATATTCATGTATGAGCCAGTTAATTGATCGTGCTTTTGGAGAGATAGGTTTTAAGTGAGAGGAAGGGAGAGTTTTGCAGGTTAACGGTGCGGGAAAAGAAGGATTGAAAGATAAAAGTACGGAATCTGGTGGCAAGCATGGGTCGGTAAAATGTTTTTGGAGGAGGACCCGCGAAAGCAAGCTTAGAGGGGGAAAGATCCGAAAATAGCACCGTTAGAAAAGATACAGCGAAGCAGTCGCGCGACGATGGACTAGTGACTGTGGATTTGAGGTTAAAAAAGGGTTGTCGATCAGCCGGATGGCCTTTCGCTGGACCGGGTCATGTGACTGCAATATTCAAGTGCGAGTTGGATTTTAGCTTTGCACAGCTGAAGATGAGCTGGTGTGAGGAAGCGTCTAGCGCGAAACAAAACAAGCTTCGCACGCAGCACGAGAGGTGAGGTGAGATATGAATGCAGACCAACATAGAGAAGAAGTTTTGGATGAGCCGAGGACAATGATAGAATCTGTGGAATGCAGCGCAGTTGATTCATAGCGTAAATGAGGGGAGAATGAATAATGTTTCAAAGAAATAGAGAGAGGAGAGGTCTTCGAAGTTATTAAATGTCACATAACTGTAGGACTTCCAGGAGGAGATGTGTGCGAGGTCGGAGTCTAAGGATACAGTAATTGCACTGTGGTCAGGGAGGATGTTGGTGTTGGTTGGCATGGCAAGGTGTGTGGTGGGATGGAAGAACGGAGGGCGGCTTCATCGGCAAAGGAATGGATTGGGTTAGGAGTAGTGGGTAGGAGATCGATAATAAATAAATGAGAGGGGGTGGGCACAAGTACTGAACCTTGTGGAACGCTAGGATTCACAGGAAATAACTGGGAAAGAGCGCCATACGCTCGGACGGAGATGCTTCGCTTACTAAGAGAGCTTGATGTTCACAATACGAGAGCGGAGGGGAACGCAAATGTGGACAGTTTTGCCAGAAGACCTTCGTGCCTAACTCGGTCAAATGCCTTGGGGATGTCGAGCGAGACGATGCGGTTTTCCGTGGTTGTCGAGTTCAGCCGACCGGGAGTGTGAGACAAGAGCTAGGAGATCACCGGGGGAACGCCGAGGTCGGAGTCCGTATTCGTGATCGCTCAGCAGTTTTTTGCGTTCGAGAAACGTGCGCATTTGTTCTGAGACGACAGTTTCGAATGCTTTCGGAATGATGGGTGTGAGAGGAAGTCGCACGAGTCATCCCAATCGGCTGAACTGTAACGCGAGATGTGTCTCAGGTTGGATGGACGATGGAGTCGAGTGGATTTGATGGAACAGAGAATAATACAGTGGTTAGATGAGCCATGTGGAGGAAGAACGAAGATACCTGATAAGAGAAAAGAGACGTGGAACTAAGATCAATGGTAAGGGCACAGAAGCCAGCCAGATCGAGGGCGTGTGAGGGGGTTGACTAGTTGGCAGAGGTTAACCAGGGCGTAGTGTTCATCTTCTTCCATTGATTATGCCGATTGAGTTGCCAGCTCAAATCGACCCCCAACCTGGATAACCAAGAGACTGAACTTTGTCTGACTTCTACCCATTGACCTGTTAAGTATAATGGCATCTTTGGCCTAAATAAGCCATCCTGTATTGCTCTTTGCGTTATAGAGGCGCGCAAGACATCACATCACGTCAAGGTGCAGTCTCGTCGTGATGGGCGCCCCAGAGCCGAAGTGTTCGATGAGTGAATCAACCAATCTCGATTGTGAACAATAAAAGCTCCTAAGATGGTGATGTGATAGTTGTGGTCTGGTCCAAATAATTGGTCAATGTTCGAAGATAAGAAATGAAGGATCAACGAGTCGTTACTTTTCATCTCCCAAATTAGTACTCAGCCTGAAAGAGTCAAATCTGAGTTGCCCGTTTGCCGTGATTCGGAGTAGAATTTCAATTCCGATCTGTTCTTGGTCACTTCGGAGCCGTATGCATTTATCATAGTTACCGTGATTCACATTGTTATTTGTGCTCTTCAGGTTGTCCGTAGAACGGGAGTGTGTTCGCGATTCAAAAACCTGTGCAATGGTGGGTGTCTAGTTTCTGTGCATAACCTCGAAGGAATTCTGGACACTCGATCAGCCGTGGCCGTTACCTGTCCTGTGCGAAGTGAACTGAACACGCGGTATTCGGGTATGTGATGTTAACAATCAGTTGCCTAAATCTTGATTGATCGTTCTGATCAAGCGAGCTCTATGTGCACCGCTGTCATAGTTACTCTGATCTAATTCACTGTTCCCTCATTGCAGGTGACATCGCTTTCCGTGTCTTCCAGGCGCTGGTGCCGAAGAAAGAATAATTGGCCGGACTTTTTCGAGTTTTTAGAGACTTGGATGTGCTACCTATGTTTTGGGTGAGTTTTTTACTTTTTGTTACGTGAAGTGAATTACGGCATAGGGAGTAAATGCCATGATCAAAAGACACAGTGGAAATGTTTTATGGGGAAATATTCATGTATGAGCCAGTTAATTGATCGTGCTTTTGGAGAGATAGGTTTTAAGTGAGAGGAAGGGAGAGTTTTGCAGGTTAACGGTGCGGGAAAAGAAGGATTGAAAGATAAAAGTACGGAATCTGGTGGCAAGCATGGGTCGGTAAAATGTTTTTGGAGGAGGACCCGCGAAAGCAAGCTTAGAGGGGGAAAGATCCGAAAATAGCACCGTTAGAAAAGATACAGCGAAGCAGTCGCGCGACGATGGACTAGTGACTGTGGATTTGAGGTTAAAAAAGGGTTGTCGATCAGCCGGATGGCCTTTCGCTGGACCGGGTCATGTGACTGCAATATTCAAGTGCGAGTTGGATTTTAGCTTTGCACAGCTGAAGATGAGCTGGTGTGAGGAAGCGTCTAGCGCGAAACAAAACAAGCTTCGCACGCAGCACGAGAGGTGAGGTGAGATATGAATGCAGACCAACATAGAGAAGAAGTTTTGGATGAGCCGAGGACAATGATAGAATCTGTGGAATGCAGCGCAGTTGATTCATAGCGTAAATGAGGGGAGAATGAATAATGTTTCAAAGAAATAGAGAGAGGAGAGGTCTTCGAAGTTATTAAATGTCACATAACTGTAGGACTTCCAGGAGGAGATGTGTGCGAGGTCGGAGTCTAAGGATACAGTAATTGCACTGTGGTCAGGGAGGATGTTGGTGTTGGTTGGCATGGCAAGGTGTGTGGTGGGATGGAAGAACGGAGGGCGGCTTCATCGGCAAAGGAATGGATTGGGTTAGGAGTAGTGGGTAGGAGATCGATAATAAATAAATGAGAGGGGGTGGGCACAAGTACTGAACCTTGTGGAACGCTAGGATTCACAGGAAATAACTGGGAAAGAGCGCCATACGCTCGGACGGAGATGCTTCGCTTACTAAGAGAGCTTGATGTTCACAATACGAGAGCGGAGGGGAACGCAAATGTGGACAGTTTTGCCA
>CANUEZ040000623.1:10000-25000 GCA_948099385.1 Fasciola hepatica | reverse complement strand
CCGAGGTCGATTGCGTTACCGCGCCAGGTGCAAAACTGACCGAAGCCAGAATACACCAATCTCCGTGGGCAGGGTCGGGAATATTAACCCGATTCCCTTTCGCTACAGGGGCTACCGTGCAACAGTACAATGGCAGCAATCCTGACAATGTCAGGCACCCCGTCTCTGCACCGATTTACCGGATCACTTAGGACCGCCTGACCCATGGCCAACTGCTGTTCCCATGGAACCCTTCTCCACCTCGGCCTCAAGGTTCTCACTTGAATATTTGCTACTACCACCAAGATCTGCACCCGTGGCGGCTCCACTCAGGCTCACGCCCGAAGCTTCCCGCTCACCACGGCGACCCTCCTACTCGTCACAACAATTCCGCGCCTGAGTCATGTGGCTTGCCCTCACACCACACATTACCGACTCAGCTTGCAATGACGGTCCGGTATAGGTCCGACGCTCCAGCGCCATCCATTTTCAGGGCTGGTTGATTCGGCAGGTGAGTTGTTACACACTCCTTAGCGGATTCCAACTTCCATGGCCACCGTCCTGCTGTCTGGACCAACCAACACCTTTTGTGGTATCTCATGAGCGTCGTGTTAGGCACCTTAACCGAACGTTTGGTTCATCCCACAGCGCCAGTTCTGCTTACCAAAAATGGCCCACTTGGCACTCACATTCAACGCCCAGCTCCGTTTGAGCGAGTTAGGCTTCTCACCCATTTAAAGTTTGAGAATAGGTTGAGGACGTTTCGCCCCCAATGCCTCTAATCATTCGCTTTACCGGATAAAACTGTTTATATCACAGAATGCCAGCTATCCTGAGGGAAACTTCGGAGGGAACCAGCTACTAGATGGTTCGATTAGTCTTTCGCCCCTATACTCACGTTTGACGATCGATTTGCACGTCAGAATCGCTGCGGTCCTCCACCAGAGTTTCCTCTGGCTTCAACCTGCGCAAGCATAGTTCACCATCTTTCGGGTCTCAACATGTACGCTCATGCTCCGCCCCGACGATGAGCAAGCACGAGGCTGCCTCTACGCCATGGGACGGGCCGGTGATGCGCCTGCCGCTCGAAGCTTGGTAGTACCGCGCATGAGAAACGACAGGATCTCACCTCAGCCCAGACAAGCCGAGCCTTCACTTTCACTGCGCCTTTGGGTTTCGTAACGCCCAATGACTCGCGCACATGTTACTCTCCTTGGTCCGTGTTTCAAGACGGGTCAGGTGGATAGTCTACCACTACACCACAGACTGTGGGCCCTTTCAAAGTGCAACAAACGCAACCGCCGACCGAACGACACCGAGCCATCACCTGGCCTGCATTCACAAGCAACAAGGCAACCAGACCCAGAGCCGCCGGCGCGACAGGCACGCCCGCACGCACAACAAGCCGCCGTCTCCGACGTACCGCACAGAACCGAAGCAGTCGGCTATTACACCCGAAGCACGATAAATCGCACAACGGCTACCTGCCATCCCGACCTAGCAAGGACACAAGGACCCTACCAAGCCGGTTTAACCGCAACAGCCAGACAGCAACGTCGGTCGTGGTGAACACTCTGAGAAAGTGCACTGGCAAGCAGGTCCGTCAGTACCCGGGCGCACAACACCTGATGAGTGATTCGCGCATCCCCACCGAAGCGGGGACCTGCAGCTAAGCAGACCCGAGCACACAACCAATATGACCAAGCTCATGCCATACTCACCAGCTGAATCCTCAGAGCTTGCAGTTCAACTCCACCTGTTTACCTCTGAACGGTTTCACGCACTGTTTACTCTCTCTTCAAAGTACTTTTCAACTTTCCCTCACGGTACTTGTTCGCTATCGGACTCGTGCTAGTATTTAGCCTTGGATGGAGTTTACCACCCGCTTTGGGCTGCATTCACAAACAACCCGACTCCAAGGTCTGCTCAGGAAGATACTGGCCATTCTGAATCTCCACCCCCACGGGCCTTTCACCCTCATTGGGCCATGTCCGAGTAACCTTACTCATTATAGGACTTAGGGTGGAGCAGCATCTTCGCGAGCTAACCTGAACACCACATTGCCTAGGGGCCAAATGACCACAGGCTTCGGTGCTGGGCTTTTCCCTGTTCACTCGCCGTTACTAAGGGAATCCTGGTTAGTTTCTTTTCCTCCGCTTAGTGATATGCTTAAGTTCAGCGGGTAATCACGTCTGAACCGAGGTCAGGAAGACAGACCACGAAGGGTACCGTCGCTATATGAAAATAGCATCAGACACATGACCAAGTTCAGCATCAAACCAATGACAAAGTGACAGTGACGGAACGTGCCTGGTATGGAATTATCCCAGAAATCATAAGTGTGCCGACTAGGGGATCGCCAAACACACTGACAACTGAGTACCAACCCGATTATTAAACCACGATTCCGCCACTGCACCTCACCACGGCTTTCTGCCAAGACAAGGGTGCATCCGGATACATTAGGGAAACGCCATAGATCTGGCACCTCACATGATTACTCATAGAGGAGATCACGCCAGCTGGCAAAACCCAAGCCACGACTTTTTGGGCGTCGTGATAGTTTATAAGCCGACCCTCGGACAGGCGTGGCCACAGGCTAACCCATGGCCGCAATATGCGTTCAAGATGTCGATGTTCAAAGCAGTATGCAGTTTGCATTAATTCACACAGTTGGCTGCGCTCTTCATCGACACACGAGCCGAGTGATCCACCGTTCAGAGTTGTACGTATGGTCAAAGACCAGGTTATCAGTCCAACCCGGGATAGGCACCGCCGGGCGACGTACGTGCAGTCCAGCCACAAGGACCGGGTGCATGCGAGGGCAATGGCAAAGAATGGCAAGCCATTCAGTACCACTTTAACAGTGTAAATGTAGTAATGAAACAGTTCATAGGGCGGGAGCAGGGCCGTAGCCCAAATCTCCTCTTTAAGCCTAGCACTACCAATCGTGGCAGTACAACCCGTTCTCCTGGCTTGGACAAGCGCCC
Source organism: Fasciola hepatica (assembly GCA_948099385.1). NCBI lineage: Eukaryota > Metazoa > Platyhelminthes > Trematoda > Plagiorchiida > Fasciolidae > Fasciola > Fasciola hepatica. The sequence goes on along the minus strand of CANUEZ040000623.1, from coordinate 22,031 downwards.
CGAGAGACGCAAGCATACCATCGGAGTATCATACAGGTAGGCACCCCATCAGTGTTCGGATATGCTGTGACCTCAATGAGCCAGGCATAGCCGTCCGCAAATTTTTATCGCATGACATGACGGTCACACGTGTATCGCTTGTGTGAGAGTAGATTTTCAGGTAATGATCCTTCCGCAGGTTCACCTACGGAAACCTTGTTACGACTTTTACTTCCTCTAAATGATCAAGTTTGGTCGTCTTCTCAGCACCGGTCGAGCGGCCGAAGCCACTACAATGGCACCAATCCGAGGACCTTGCTAAACCATTCAATCGGTAGTAGCGACGGGCGGTGTGTACAAAGGGCAGGGACGTAATCAGCGCAAGCTTATGACTTGCACTTACCAGGAATTCCTCGTTCACGGGGAACAATTGCAAGCCCCGATCCCAGTCACGACGGTTATGATACAGTTTACCCAACCTGCTCAGGCCAGGATTCCAAACTCGCTGAAACCGTCATTGTAGCGCACGTGCGGCCCCGGACATCTAAGGGCATCACAGACCTGTTATTGCTCAATTTCGTGCGACTGAATACCGCTTGTCCCTCTAAGAAGTAAGTACCTGCGCCGCACCCGCCGGTCAACGTAACCACTACCCCACGAGGAGGCAATGGACAACGCAACCTGCACGAGCACAGAGGACAGGCATACTATTTAGCAGGCCAGAGTCTCGTTCGTTATCGGAATTAACCAGACAAATCGCTCCACCAACTAAGAACGGCCATGCACCACCAACCACCGAATCAAGAAAGAGCTATCAATCTGTCAATCCTCACAGTGTCCGGGCCGGGTGAGTTTTCCCGTGTTGAGTCGAATTAAGCCGCAGGCTCCACTCCTGGTGGTGCCCTTCCGTCAATTCCTTTAAGTTTCAGCTTTGCAACCATACTTCCCCCGGAGCCCAAAGACTTAAGGGTTTCCCGGGGACTGCCCGTGGGGACACATAAAGAACCACCACGGATCGTCAGTTGGCATCGTTTATGGTCAGAACTAGGACGGTATCTGATCGTCTTCGAACCTCTGACTTTCGCTCAAGATCAATGAAAACATCCTTGGCAAATGCTTTCGCTGTAGTTTGTCTGGCGGCGATCCAAGAATTTCACCTCTAACACCGCCATACAAATGCCCCCGTCTGTCCCTCTTAACCATTACTTCGGATCCGAAAACCAACAAAATAGAACCGAAGTCCTATTCCATTATTCCATGCAAGAATTTTCAGGCACAAAGGCCTGCTTTGAGCACTCAAATTTGTTCAAAGTAAACGTGCTGTCCGCCTCCGACACCCGATTAAAGGCACCAAGAAGCATGCCAACAGACTAGCAGGCAAGCCCACCAGTCACGCTGACACCTGTAAACAGACACAGCAGAAAGGAAGCACAACCACGAGACCGACTCGCAAGCTCAACCCGGCAGTAACCAGGCCAGACCCACGAGCGACGGCATGTAGCCATGCGACCCAGATCCAACTACGAGCTTTTTAACTGCAACAACTTTAATATACGCTTCTGGAGCTGGAGTTACCGCGGCTGCTGGCACCAGACTTGCCCTCCAGTTGATCCTCGTTAAAGGATTTAAATTGTACTCATTCGAATTACGGAGCCTCTAGTGAGTCCCGTATCCGTATTTTTCGTCACTACCTCCCCGTGCCGGGATTGGGTAATTTGCGTGCCTGCTGCCTTCCTTGGAAGTGGTAGCCGTTTCTCAGGCTCCCTCTCCGGAATCGAACCCTGATTCCCCGTTACCCGTTAGCACCATGGTAGGCAGGTCACCTACCATCGAAAATTGATAGGGCAGACATTTGAAAGATCCGTCGCCGACACAAGGCCGACTGCGATCAGTGAAGTTATCCAGAGTCATCACAGAATGCAACAGGGACGACCGAAGCCGCCCCCGGTTGGTTCTGTTCTAATAAATCCACCCGTTCCCTCGCGGGTCAGGGCATAGTGGCATGTATTAGCTCTAGAATTACTACAGTTATCCATGTAGTATGTACGATCCAAGGAACCATAGCTGATTTAATGAGCCATTCGCGGTTTCACCGTTTAAAGGTATGTACTTAGACATGCATGGCTTAATCTCTGAGACAAGCATATGACTACTGGCAGGATCAACCAGATTATTCACAGTCCTCAACCCGTTCAGCCGAAGCCGTCGGGGCACAGGATCAAAATCAACGAGCTAGCCGCTGGACCGTGTCGCGGTTTCACGGAGCGTTAGCTTCACATGCGCACCACCACATGTTTTCACAGGAAGAGACGTTGCCCCGGGCGTCACATTCCCATTCATACAGCAGTTTCCTGCTAGCGAATATCGATCATGCACCACCAAAGCAACCTGCACCTGGTCGCCCGGCTTACAGGACAAGCCAATCGGATTAATCAGCTCAAGAGAGGCACGCCACACTCGAGAACGAATGACCAGCCCCGAAGAACCAGCCCTCCGCTAAGGAGCGAGCAGCCATCCCACTTCATATGCGAGGAAATTCACCCCACACCCAGTTACGAGCAACCGCGGCAGGGGCACGCCACCAAGGCGATATCCACCGGCACACGGAAACAGACGATCGCCGCACCAACCCAAGCCGTAGCCCGGGGTAGGTCAGTAAGAACACGGCAACATAGCAAGCTTCAGGATTGTCACCATCGAGCACGCAGGCCAGGGGCATCTATGCTACAATTAGGCCAAGCGACTGGATGTGACCGGTGGGCGTCACCCCACATATATCATGCAAAACTAGATGAGTTACAAACTGGATGATAAAAAATAACACTGAGATGAACTTGGAAAAAAATATGTGTGGACCTTTAGGCTCTATATAGACCAACGGGTCCATATAGAGTCAAATATATATGCGCATCATAGCCTATATGCACCATACAGGCCCATATCTATAGCCTATATAGACTCCCTATGCAAGCCTATAGGCTCGTATGCTGGACTATAGGCTCATATACCGGCCTGTATGCGCTGTATAAGCCCATACCTATAGCCTATACAGACTCCCTATGCAAGCCTATACACTACATACACGGCCTATTGCAACTCCATATAGACGGGTAAACGGCGGTGGTAACCTTGACTCTCTTATGGACCCGTATGCTGGCCTATAGGCCCATATACCAGCCTATATGCATTGTATAGGCCTATACCTATAGCCCATATGGACTCCCTATGCAAGCCTATAGGCTCGCATGCCGGCCCATGGGCTCGTATGCCGGCCCACAAGCCCATATGCCAGCCCATATGCACTGTATAGGCCCATACCTATAGCCTATATAGACTCCCTATGCAAGCCTATAGGCTCGTATGCTGGACTATAGGCTCATATACCGGCCTATATGCGCTGTATAAGCCCATACCTATAGCCTATACAGACTCCCTATGCAAGCCTATACACTACATACACGGCCTATTGCAACTCCATATAGACGGGTAAACGGCGGTGGTAACCTTGACTCTCTTATGGACCCGTATGCTGGCCTATAGGCCCATATACCAGCCTATATGCATTGTATAGGCCTATACCTATAGCCCATATGGACTCCCTATGCAAGCCTATAGGCTCGCATGCCGGCCCATGGGCTCGTATGCCGGCCCACAAGCCCATATGCCAGCCCATATGCACTGTATAGGCCCATACCTATAGCCTATATAGACTCCCTATGCAAGCCTATAGGCTCGTATGCCGGCCCACAAGCCCATATGCCAGCCCATATGCACCATATAGACCCATACCTATAGCCTACATAGACTCCCCATGCAAGCCTATATACTATATGCACGGCCTATGGTAACTCCATATAGACGGGTAAACGGCGGTAGTAACTCGGACTCTCCGAGGAGAGAGGGTACTCCCTATATAACATACAGAACTAGATGAGGGTCTCAGAATGGCTGCAATAAATAGGTTTTTTTGCTATAACTTTTTCAAAAATTAATTTTTCCCGATTATTTTTTTTTGTGCAGTTGTACAAATGCGTGCTGCATGACCCAGTGTAATATCTCCGACCTAGCAAAATATTTCTTCGGACGAATTTCGAAAAAACTGAAACAAAAACCTGAAAGGAGGGTGAGTTACCCCCGCCGATGACCCGAGTACATAAAATCGCAGTTACATGGCCGATGGTGCAATACAGAACGCAGGCACGGCCTATGCTGGCATATAGGCTCCTATGCTACACTATAGGCGCATATGCACGCCTATATACGGCCCGTACGCACGGCCTATGCTGGTATATAGGCTCCTATGCTACACTATAGGCGCATATGCACGCCTATATACGGCCCGTACGCACGGCCTATGCTGGTATATAGGCTCCTATGCTGCACTATAGGCGCATATGCACGCCTATATACGGCCCGTACGCACGGCCTATGCTGGTATATAGGCTCCTATGCTACACTATAGGCGCCTATGCACGCCTATATACGGCCCGTACGCACGGCCTATGCTGGTATATAGGCTCCTATGCTACACTATAGGCGCCTATGCACGCCTATATACGGCCCGTACGCACGGCCTATGCTGGCATATAGGCTCCTATGCTACACTATAGGCGCATATGCACGCCTATATACGGCCCGTACGCACGGCCTATGCTGGCATATAGGCTCCTATGCTACACTATAGGCGCCTATGCACGCCTATATACGGCCCGTACGCACGGCCTATGCTGGTATATAGGCTCCTATGCTACACTATAGGCGCATATGCACGCCTATATACGGCCCGTACGCACGGCCTATGCTGGTATATAGGCTCCTATGCTACACTATAGGCGCATATGCACGCCTATATACGGCCCGTACGCACGGCCTATGCTGGCATATAGGCTCCTATGCTACACTATAGGCGCATATGCACGCCTATATACGGCCCGTACGCAGGGCCTATGCTGGTATATAGGCTCCTATGCTACACTATAGGCGCCTATGCACGCCTATATACGGCCCGTACGCACGGCCTATGCTGGTATATAGGCTCCTATGCTACACTATAGGCGCATATGCACGCCTATATACGGCCCGTACGCACGGCCTATGCTGGTATATAGGCTCCTATGCTACACTATAGGCGCATATGCACGCCTATATACGGCCCGTACGCACGGCCTATGCTGGTATATAGGCTCCTATGCTACACTATAGGCGCCTATGCACGCCTATATACGGCCCGTACGCACGGCCTATGCTGGTATATAGGCTCCTATGCTACACTATAGGCGCCTATGCACGCCTATATACGGCCCGTACGCACGGCCTATGCTGGCATATAGGCTCCTATGCTACACTATAGGCGCATATGCACGCCTATATACGGCCCGTACGCACGGCCTATGCTGGCATATAGGCTCCTATGCTACACTATAGGCGCCTATGCACGCCTATATACGGCCCGTACGCACGGCCTATGCTGGTATATAGGCTCCTATGCTACACTATAGGCGCATATGCACGCCTATATACGGCCCGTACGCACGGCCTATGCTGGTATATAGGCTCCTATGCTACACTATAGGCGCCTATGCACGCCTATATACGGCCCGTACGCACGGCCTATGCTGGCATATAGGCTCCTATGCTACACTATAGGCGCATATGCACGCCTATATACGGCCCGTACGCAGGGCCTATGCTGGTATATAGGCTCCTATGCTACACTATAGGCGCCTATGCACGCCTATATACGGCCCGTACGCACGGCCTATGCTGGTATATAGGCTCCTATGCTACACTATAGGCGCATATGCACGCCTATATACGGCCCGTACGCACGGCCTATGCTGGTATATAGGCTCCTATGCTACACTATAGGCGCATATGCACGCCTATATACGGCCCGTACGCACGGCCTATGCTGGTATATAGGCTCCTATGCTACACTATAGGCGCATATGCACGCCTATATACGGCCCGTACGCACGGCCTATGCTGGCATATAGGCTCCTATGCTACACTATAGGCGCATATGCACGCCTATATACGGCCCGTACGCAGGGCCTATGCTGGTATATAGGCTCCTATGCTACACTATAGGCGCCTATGCACGCCTATATACGGCCCGTACGCACGGCCTATGCTGGTATATAGGCTCCTATGCTACACTATAGGCGCATATGCACGCCTATATACGGCCCGTACGCACGGCCTATGCTGGTATATAGGCTCCTATGCTGCACTATAGGCGCATATGCACGCCTATATACGGCCCGTACGCACGGCCTATGCTGGTATATAGGCTCCTATGCTACACTATAGGCGCCTATGCACGCCTATATACGGCCCGTACGCACGGCCTATGCTGGTATATAGGCTCCTATGCTACACTATAGGCGCCTATGCACGCCTATATACGGCCCGTACGCACGGCCTATGCTGGTATATAGGCTCCTATGCTACACTATAGGCGCCTATGCACGCCTATATACGGCCCGTACGCACGGCCTATGCTGGTATATAGGCTCCTATGCTACACTATAGGCGCATATGCACGCCTATATACGGCCCGTACGCACGGCCTATGCTGGTATATAGGCTCCTATGCTACACTATAGGCGCATATGCACGCCTATATACGGCCCGTACGCACGGCCTATGCTGGTATATAGGCTCCTATGCTGCACTATAGGCGCATATGCACGCCTATATACGGCCCGTACGCACGGCCTATGCTGGCATATAGGCTCCTATGCTACACTATAGGCGCATATGCACGCCTATATACGGCCCGTACGCAGGGCCTATGCTGGTATATAGGCTCCTATGCTACACTATAGGCGCCTATGCACGCCTATATACGGCCCGTACGCACGGCCTATGCTGGTATATAGGCTCCTATGCTACACTATAGGCGCATATGCACGCCTATATACGGCCCGTACGCACGGCCTATGCTGGTATATAGGCTCCTATGCTGCACTATAGGCGCATATGCACGCCTATATACGGCCCGTACGCACGGCCTATGCTGGTATATAGGCTCCTATGCTACACTATAGGCGCCTATGCACGCCTATATACGGCCCGTACGCACGGCCTATGCTGGTATATAGGCTCCTATGCTGCACTATAGGCGCCTATGCACGCCTATATACGGCCCGTACGCACGGCCTATGCTGGTATATAGGCTCCTATGCTACACTATAGGCGCCTATGCACGCCTATATACGGCCCGTACGCACGGCCTATGCTGGTATATAGGCTCCTATGCTACACTATAGGCGCATATGCACGCCTATATACGGCCCGTACGCACGGCCTATGCTGGTATATAGGCTCCTATGCTACACTATAGGCGCATATGCACGCCTATATACGGCCCGTACGCACGGCCTATGCTGGCATATAGGCTCCTATGCTACACTATAGGCGCATATGCACGCCTATATACGGCCCGTACGCAGGGCCTATGCTGGTATATAGGCTCCTATGCTACACTATAGGCGCCTATGCACGCCTATATACGGCCCGTACGCACGGCCTATGCTGGTATATAGGCTCCTATGCTACACTATAGGCGCATATGCACGCCTATATACGGCCCGTACGCACGGCCTATGCTGGTATATAGGCTCCTATGCTACACTATAGGCGCATATGCACGCCTATATACGGCCCGTACGCACGGCCTATGCTGGTATATAGGCTCCTATGCTACACTATAGGCGCATATGCACGCCTATATACGGCCCGTACGCACGGCCTATGCTGGCATATAGGCTCCTATGCTACACTATAGGCGCATATGCACGCCTATATACGGCCCGTACGCAGGGCCTATGCTGGTATATAGGCTCCTATGCTACACTATAGGCGCCTATGCACGCCTATATACGGCCCGTACGCACGGCCTATGCTGGTATATAGGCTCCTATGCTACACTATAGGCGCCTATGCACGCCTATATACGGCCCGTACGCACGGCCTATGCTGGTATATAGGCTCCTATGCTGCACTATAGGCGCATATGCACGCCTATATACGGCCCGTACGCACGGCCTATGCTGGTATATAGGCTCCTATGCTACACTATAGGCGCCTATGCACGCCTATATACGGCCCGTACGCACGGCCTATGCTGGTATATAGGCTCCTATGCTACACTATAGGCGCCTATGCACGCCTATATACGGCCCGTACGCACGGCCTATGCTGGTATATAGGCTCCTATGCTACACTATAGGCGCCTATGCACGCCTATATACGGCCCGTACGCACGGCCTATGCTGGTATATAGGCTCCTATGCTACACTATAGGCGCATATGCACGCCTATATACGGCCCGTACGCACGGCCTATGCTGGTATATAGGCTCCTATGCTGCACTATAGGCGCATATGCACGCCTATATACGGCCCGTACGCACGGCCTATGCTGGTATATAGGCTCCTATGCTACACTATAGGCGCCTATGCACGCCTATATACGGCCCGTACGCACGGCCTATGCTGGTATATAGGCTCCTATGCTACACTATAGGCGCATATGCACGCCTATATACGGCCCGTACGCACGGCCTATGCTGGTATATAGGCTCCTATGCTACACTATAGGCGCCTATGCACGCCTATATACGGCCCGTACGCACGGCCTATGCTGGTATATAGGCTCCTATGCTACACTATAGGCGCATATGCACGCCTATATACGGCCCGTACGCACGGCCTATGCTGGTATATAGGCTCCTATGCTGCACTATAGGCGCATATGCACGCCTATATACGGCCCGTACGCACGGCCTATGCTGGTATATAGGCTCCTATGCTACACTATAGGCGCCTATGCACGCCTATATACGGCCCGTACGCACGGCCTATGCTGGTATATAGGCTCCTATGCTACACTATAGGCGCCTATGCACGCCTATATACGGCCCGTACGCACGGCCTATGCTGGTATATAGGCTCCTATGCTACACTATAGGCGCCTATGCACGCCTATATACGGCCCGTACGCACGGCCTATGCTGGTATATAGGCTCCTATGCTGCACTATAGGCGCATATGCACGCCTATATACGGCCCGTACGCACGGCCTATGCTGGTATATAGGCTCCTATGCTACACTATAGGCGCCTATGCACGCCTATATACGGCCCGTACGCACGGCCTATGCTGGTATATAGGCTCCTATGCTACACTATAGGCGCCTATGCACGCCTATATACGGCCCGTACGCACGGCCTATGCTGGTATATAGGCTCCTATGCTACACTATAGGCGCCTATGCACGCCTATATACGGCCCGTACGCACGGCCTATGCTGGCATATAGGCTCCTATGCTACACTATAGGCGCATATGCACGCCTATATACGGCCCGTACGCACGGCCTATGCTGGCATATAGGCTCCTATGCTACACTATAGGCGCATATGCACGCCTATATACGGCCCGTACGCACGGCCTATGCTGGTATATAGGCTCCTATGCTGCACTATAGGCGCCTATGCACGCCTATATACGGCCCGTACGCACGGCCTATGCTGGTATATAGGCTCCTATGCTACACTATAGGCGCCTATGCACGCCTATATACGGCCCGTACGCACGGCCTATGCTGGTATATAGGCTCCTATGCTACACTATAGGCGCATATGCACGCCTATATACGGCCCGTACGCACGGCCTATGCTGGTATATAGGCTCCTATGCTACACTATAGGCGCATATGCACGCCTATATACGGCCCGTACGCACGGCCTATGCTGGCATATAGGCTCCTATGCTACACTATAGGCGCATATGCACGCCTATATACGGCCCGTACGCAGGGCCTATGCTGGTATATAGGCTCCTATGCTACACTATAGGCGCCTATGCACGCCTATATACGGCCCGTACGCACGGCCTATGCTGGTATATAGGCTCCTATGCTACACTATAGGCGCATATGCACGCCTATATACGGCCCGTACGCACGGCCTATGCTGGTATATAGGCTCCTATGCTACACTATAGGCGCATATGCACGCCTATATACGGCCCGTACGCACGGCCTATGCTGGTATATAGGCTCCTATGCTACACTATAGGCGCATATGCACGCCTATATACGGCCCGTACGCACGGCCTATGCTGGCATATAGGCTCCTATGCTACACTATAGGCGCATATGCACGCCTATATACGGCCCGTACGCAGGGCCTATGCTGGTATATAGGCTCCTATGCTACACTATAGGCGCCTATGCACGCCTATATACGGCCCGTACGCACGGCCTATGCTGGTATATAGGCTCCTATGCTACACTATAGGCGCCTATGCACGCCTATATACGGCCCGTACGCACGGCCTATGCTGGTATATAGGCTCCTATGCTGCACTATAGGCGCATATGCACGCCTATATACGGCCCGTACGCACGGCCTATGCTGGTATATAGGCTCCTATGCTACACTATAGGCGCCTATGCACGCCTATATACGGCCCGTACGCACGGCCTATGCTGGTATATAGGCTCCTATGCTACACTATAGGCGCCTATGCACGCCTATATACGGCCCGTACGCACGGCCTATGCTGGTATATAGGCTCCTATGCTACACTATAGGCGCCTATGCACGCCTATATACGGCCCGTACGCACGGCCTATGCTGGTATATAGGCTCCTATGCTACACTATAGGCGCATATGCACGCCTATATACGGCCCGTACGCACGGCCTATGCTGGTATATAGGCTCCTATGCTGCACTATAGGCGCATATGCACGCCTATATACGGCCCGTACGCACGGCCTATGCTGGTATATAGGCTCCTATGCTACACTATAGGCGCCTATGCACGCCTATATACGGCCCGTACGCACGGCCTATGCTGGTATATAGGCTCCTATGCTACACTATAGGCGCCTATGCACGCCTATATACGGCCCGTACGCACGGCCTATGCTGGTATATAGGCTCCTATGCTACACTATAGGCGCCTATGCACGCCTATATACGGCCCGTACGCACGGCCTATGCTGGTATATAGGCTCCTATGCTACACTATAGGCGCATATGCACGCCTATATACGGCCCGTACGCACGGCCTATGCTGGTATATAGGCTCCTATGCTGCACTATAGGCGCATATGCACGCCTATATACGGCCCGTACGCACGGCCTATGCTGGTATATAGGCTCCTATGCTACACTATAGGCGCCTATGCACGCCTATATACGGCCCGTACGCACGGCCTATGCTGGTATATAGGCTCCTATGCTACACTATAGGCGCCTATGCACGCCTATATACGGCCCGTACGCACGGCCTATGCTGGTATATAGGCTCCTATGCTACACTATAGGCGCCTATGCACGCCTATATACGGCCCGTACGCACGGCCTATGCTGGTATATAGGCTCCTATGCTGCACTATAGGCGCATATGCACGCCTATATACGGCCCGTACGCACGGCCTATGCTGGTATATAGGCTCCTATGCTACACTATAGGCGCCTATGCACGCCTATATACGGCCCGTACGCACGGCCTATGCTGGTATATAGGCTCCTATGCTACACTATAGGCGCCTATGCACGCCTATATACGGCCCGTACGCACGGCCTATGCTGGTATATAGGCTCCTATGCTACACTATAGGCGCCTATGCACGCCTATATACGGCCCGTACGCACGGCCTATGCTGGCATATAGGCTCCTATGCTACACTATAGGCGCATATGCACGCCTATATACGGCCCGTACGCACGGCCTATGCTGGCATATAGGCTCCTATGCTACACTATAGGCGCATATGCACGCCTATATACGGCCCGTACGCACGGCCTATGCTGGTATATAGGCTCCTATGCTGCACTATAGGCGCCTATGCACGCCTATATACGGCCCATACGCACGGCCTATATGGACGGGTCAACGGCGGTGGTAGCATTGACTCGCCCGAGGAGTGAGAGTACTCCCTATATATCATGCAAAACTAGATGAGCTTCTCAAATTTACGCGTAAAATACGTGGTGGGTCAACGGCGGTAGTAACTTGACTCGCCTCCTGA
>CANUEZ040000623.1:0-5000 GCA_948099385.1 Fasciola hepatica | reverse complement strand
AGGAAGACAGACCACGAAGGGTACCGTCGCTATATGAAAATAGCATCAGACACATGACCAAGTTCAGCATCAAACCAATGACAAAGTGACAGTGACGGAACGTGCCTGGTATGGAATTATCCCAGAAATCATAAGTGTGCCGACTAGGGGATCGCCAAACACACTGACAACTGAGTACCAACCCGATTATTAAACCACGATTCCGCCACTGCACCTCACCACGGCTTTCTGCCAAGACAAGGGTGCATCCGGATACATTAGGGAAACGCCATAGATCTGGCACCTCACATGATTACTCATAGAGGAGATCACGCCAGCTGGCAAAACCCAAGCCACGACTTTTTGGGCGTCGTGATAGTTTATAAGCCGACCCTCGGACAGGCGTGGCCACAGGCTAACCCATGGCCGCAATATGCGTTCAAGATGTCGATGTTCAAAGCAGTATGCAGTTTGCATTAATTCACACAGTTGGCTGCGCTCTTCATCGACACACGAGCCGAGTGATCCACCGTTCAGAGTTGTACGTATGGTCAAAGACCAGGTTATCAGTCCAACCCGGGATAGGCACCGCCGGGCGACGTACGTGCAGTCCAGCCACAAGGACCGGGTGCATGCGAGGGCAATGGCAAAGAATGGCAAGCCATTCAGTACCACTTTAACAGTGTAAATGTAGTAATGAAACAGTTCATAGGGCGGGAGCAGGGCCGTAGCCCAAATCTCCTCTTTAAGCCTAGCACTACCAATCGTGGCAGTACAACCCGTTCTCCTGGCTTGGACAAGCGCCCGAGAGACGCAAGCATACCATCGGAGTATCATACAGGTAGGCACCCCATCAGTGTTCGGATATGCTGTGACCTCAATGAGCCAGGCATAGCCGTCCGCAAATTTTTATCGCATGACATGACGGTCACACGTGTATCGCTTGTGTGAGAGTAGATTTTCAGGTAATGATCCTTCCGCAGGTTCACCTACGGAAACCTTGTTACGACTTTTACTTCCTCTAAATGATCAAGTTTGGTCGTCTTCTCAGCACCGGTCGAGCGCCGAAGCCACTACAATGGCACCAATCCGAGGACCTTGCTAAACCATTCAATCGGTAGTAGCGACGGGCGGTGTGTACAAAGGGCAGGGACGTAATCAGCGCAAGCTTATGACTTGCACTTACCAGGAATTCCTCGTTCACGGGGAACAATTGCAAGCCCCGATCCCAGTCACGACGGTTATGATACAGTTTACCCAACCTGCTCAGGCCAGGATTCCAAACTCGCTGAAACCGTCATTGTAGCGCACGTGCGGCCCCGGACATCTAAGGGCATCACAGACCTGTTATTGCTCAATTTCGTGCGACTGAATACCGCTTGTCCCTCTAAGAAGTAAGTACCTGCGCCGCACCCGCCGGTCAACGTAACCACTACCCCACGAGGAGGCAATGGACAACGCAACCTGCACGAGCACAGAGGACAGGCATACTATTTAGCAGGCCAGAGTCTCGTTCGTTATCGGAATTAACCAGACAAATCGCTCCACCAACTAAGAACGGCCATGCACCACCAACCACCGAATCAAGAAAGAGCTATCAATCTGTCAATCCTCACAGTGTCCGGGCCGGGTGAGTTTTCCCGTGTTGAGTCGAATTAAGCCGCAGGCTCCACTCCTGGTGGTGCCCTTCCGTCAATTCCTTTAAGTTTCAGCTTTGCAACCATACTTCCCCCGGAGCCCAAAGACTTAAGGGTTTCCCGGGGACTGCCCGTGGGGACACATAAAGAACCACCACGGATCGTCAGTTGGCATCGTTTATGGTCAGAACTAGGACGGTATCTGATCGTCTTCGAACCTCTGACTTTCGCTCAAGATCAATGAAAACATCCTTGGCAAATGCTTTCGCTGTAGTTTGTCTGGCGGCGATCCAAGAATTTCACCTCTAACACCGCCATACAAATGCCCCCGTCTGTCCCTCTTAACCATTACTTCGGATCCGAAAACCAACAAAATAGAACCGAAGTCCTATTCCATTATTCCATGCAAGAATTTTCAGGCACAAAGGCCTGCTTTGAGCACTCAAATTTGTTCAAAGTAAACGTGCTGTCCGCCTCCGACACCCGATTAAAGGCACCAAGAAGCATGCCAACAGACTAGCAGGCAAGCCCACCAGTCACGCTGACACCTGTAAACAGACACAGCAGAAAGGAAGCACAACCACGAGACCGACTCGCAAGCTCAACCCGGCAGTAACCAGGCCAGACCCACGAGCGACGGCATGTAGCCATGCGACCCAGATCCAACTACGAGCTTTTTAACTGCAACAACTTTAATATACGCTTCTGGAGCTGGAGTTACCGCGGCTGCTGGCACCAGACTTGCCCTCCAGTTGATCCTCGTTAAAGGATTTAAATTGTACTCATTCGAATTACGGAGCCTCTAGTGAGTCCCGTATCCGTATTTTTCGTCACTACCTCCCCGTGCCGGGATTGGGTAATTTGCGTGCCTGCTGCCTTCCTTGGAAGTGGTAGCCGTTTCTCAGGCTCCCTCTCCGGAATCGAACCCTGATTCCCCGTTACCCGTTAGCACCATGGTAGGCAGGTCACCTACCATCGAAAATTGATAGGGCAGACATTTGAAAGATCCGTCGCCGACACAAGGCCGACTGCGATCAGTGAAGTTATCCAGAGTCATCACAGAATGCAACAGGGACGACCGAAGCCGCCCCCGGTTGGTTCTGTTCTAATAAATCCACCCGTTCCCTCGCGGGTCAGGGCATAGTGGCATGTATTAGCTCTAGAATTACTACAGTTATCCATGTAGTATGTACGATCCAAGGAACCATAGCTGATTTAATGAGCCATTCGCGGTTTCACCGTTTAAAGGTATGTACTTAGACATGCATGGCTTAATCTCTGAGACAAGCATATGACTACTGGCAGGATCAACCAGATTATTCACAGTCCTCAACCCGTTCAGCCGAAGCCGTCGGGGCACAGGATCAAAATCAACGAGCTAGCCGCTGGACCGTGTCGCGGTTTCACGGAGCGTTAGCTTCACATGCGCACCACCACATGTTTTCACAGGAAGAGACGTTGCCCCGGGCGTCACATTCCCATTCATACAGCAGTTTCCTGCTAGCGAATATCGATCATGCACCACCAAAGCAACCTGCACCTGGTCGCCCGGCTTACAGGACAAGCCAATCGGATTAATCAGCTCAAGAGAGGCACGCCACACTCGAGAACGAATGACCAGCCCCGAAGAACCAGCCCTCCGCTAAGGAGCGAGCAGCATCCCACTTCATATGCGAGGAAATTCACCCCACACCCAGTTACGAGCAACCGCGGCAGGGGCACGCCACCAAGGCGATATCCACCGGCACACGGAAACAGACGATCGCCGCACCAACCCAAGCCGTAGCCCGGGGTAGGTCAGTAAGAACACGGCAACATAGCAAGCTTCAGGATTGTCACCATCGAGCACGCAGGCCAGGGGCATCTATGCTACAATTAGGCCAAGCGACTGGATGTGACCGGTGGGCGTCACCCCACATATATCATGCAAAACTAGATGAGTTACAAACTGGATGATAAAAAATAACACTGAGATGAACTTGGAAAAAAATATGTGTGGACCTTTAGGCTCTATATAGACCAACGGGTCCATATAGAGTCAAATATATATGCGCATCATAGCCTATATGCACCATACAGGCCCATATCTATAGCCTATATAGACTCCCTATGCAAGCCTATAGGCTCGTATGCTGGACTATAGGCTCATATACCGGCCTGTATGCGCTGTATAAGCCCATACCTATAGCCTATACAGACTCCCTATGCAAGCCTATACACTACATACACGGCCTATTGCAACTCCATATAGACGGGTAAACGGCGGTGGTAACCTTGACTCTCTTATGGACCCGTATGCTGGCCTATAGGCCCATATACCAGCCTATATGCATTGTATAGGCCTATACCTATAGCCCATATGGACTCCCTATGCAAGCCTATAGGCTCGCATGCCGGCCCATGGGCTCGTATGCCGGCCACAAGCCCATATGCCAGCCCATATGCACTGTATAGGCCCATACCTATAGCCTATATAGACTCCCTATGCAAGCCTATAGGCTCGTATGCTGGACTATAGGCTCATATACCGGCCTATATGCGCTGTATAAGCCCATACCTATAGCCTATACAGACTCCCTATGCAAGCCTATACACTACATACACGGCCTATTGCAACTCCATATAGACGGGTAAACGGCGGTGGTAACCTTGACTCTCTTATGGACCCGTATGCTGGCCTATAGGCCCATATACCAGCCTATATGCATTGTATAGGCCTATACCTATAGCCCATATGGACTCCCTATGCAAGCCTATAGGCTCGCATGCCGGCCCATGGGCTCGTATGCCGGCCCACAAGCCCATATGCCAGCCCATATGCACTGTATAGGCCCATACCTATAGCCTATATAGACTCCCTATGCAAGCCTATAGGCTCGTATGCCGGCCCACAAGCCCATATGCCAGCCCATATGCACCATATAGACCCATACCTATAGCCTACATAGACTCCCCATGCAAGCCTATATACTATATGCACGGCCTATGGTAACTCCATATAGACGGGTAAACGGCGGTAGTAACTCGGACTCTCCGAGGAGAGAGGGTACTCCCTATATAACATACAGAACTAGATGAGGGTCTCAGAATGGCTGCAATAAATAGGTTTTTTTGCTATAACTTTTTCAAAAATTAATTTTTCCCGATTATTTTTTTTTGTGCAGTTGTACAAATGCGTGCTGCATGACCCAGTGTAATATCTCCGACCTAGCAAAATATTTCTTCGGACGAATTTCGAAAAAACTGAAACAAAAACCTGAAAGGAGGGTGAGTTACCCCCGCCGATGACCCGAGTACATAAAATCGCAGTTACATGGCCGATGGTGCAATACAGAACGCAGGCACGGCCTATGCTGGCATATAGGCTCCTATGCTACACTATAG
>CANUEZ040000621.1:22500-27232 GCA_948099385.1 Fasciola hepatica | reverse complement strand
CACTCAAATTTGTTCAAAGTAAACGTGCTGTCCGCCTCCGACACCCGATTAAAGGCACCAAGAAGCATGCCAACAGACTAGCAGGCAAGCCCACCAGTCACGCTGACACCTGTAAACAGACACAGCAGAAAGGAAGCACAACCACGAGACCGACTCGCAAGCTCAACCCGGCAGTAACCAGGCCAGACCCACGAGCGACGGCATGTAGCCATGCGACCCAGATCCAACTACGAGCTTTTTAACTGCAACAACTTTAATATACGCTTCTGGAGCTGGAGTTACCGCGGCTGCTGGCACCAGACTTGCCCTCCAGTTGATCCTCGTTAAAGGATTTAAATTGTACTCATTCGAATTACGGAGCCTCTAGTGAGTCCCGTATCCGTATTTTTCGTCACTACCTCCCCGTGCCGGGATTGGGTAATTTGCGTGCCTGCTGCCTTCCTTGGAAGTGGTAGCCGTTTCTCAGGCTCCCTCTCCGGAATCGAACCCTGATTCCCCGTTACCCGTTAGCACCATGGTAGGCAGGTCACCTACCATCGAAAATTGATAGGGCAGACATTTGAAAGATCCGTCGCCGACACAAGGCCGACTGCGATCAGTGAAGTTATCCAGAGTCATCACAGAATGCAACAGGGACGACCGAAGCCGCCCCCGGTTGGTTCTGTTCTAATAAATCCACCCGTTCCCTCGCGGGTCAGGGCATAGTGGCATGTATTAGCTCTAGAATTACTACAGTTATCCATGTAGTATGTACGATCCAAGGAACCATAGCTGATTTAATGAGCCATTCGCGGTTTCACCGTTTAAAGGTATGTACTTAGACATGCATGGCTTAATCTCTGAGACAAGCATATGACTACTGGCAGGATCAACCAGATTATTCACAGTCCTCAACCCGTTCAGCCGAAGCCGTCGGGGCACAGGATCAAAATCAACGAGCTAGCCGCTGGACCGTGTCGCGGTTTCACGGAGCGTTAGCTTCACATGCGCACCACCACATGTTTTCACAGGAAGAGACGTTGCCCCGGGCGTCACATTCCCATTCATACAGCAGTTTCCTGCTAGCGAATATCGATCATGCACCACCAAAGCAACCTGCACCTGGTCGCCCGGCTTACAGGACAAGCCAATCGGATTAATCAGCTCAAGAGAGGCACGCCACACTCGAGAACGAATGACCAGCCCCGAAGAACCAGCCCTCCGCTAAGGAGCGAGCAGCCATCCCACTTCATATGCGAGGAAATTCACCCCACACCCAGTTACGAGCAACCGCGGCAGGGGCACGCCACCAAGGCGATATCCACCGGCACACGGAAACAGACGATCGCCGCACCAACCCAAGCCGTAGCCCGGGGTAGGTCAGTAAGAACACGGCAACATAGCAAGCTTCAGGATTGTCACCATCGAGCACGCAGGCCAGGGGCATCTATGCTACAATTAGGCCAAGCGACTGGATGTGACCGGTGGGCGTCACCCCACATATATCATGCAAAACTAGATGAGTTACAAACTGGATGATAAAAAATAACACTGAGATGAACTTGGAAAAAAATATGTGTGGACCTTTAGGCTCTATATAGACCAACGGGTCCATATAGAGTCAAATATATATGCGCATCATAGCCTATATGCACCATACAGGCCCATATCTATAGCCTATATAGACTCCCTATGCAAGCCTATAGGCTCGTATGCTGGACTATAGGCTCATATACCGGCCTGTATGCGCTGTATAAGCCCATACCTATAGCCTATACAGACTCCCTATGCAAGCCTATACACTACATACACGGCCTATTGCAACTCCATATAGACGGGTAAACGGCGGTGGTAACCTTGACTCTCTTATGGACCCGTATGCTGGCCTATAGGCCCATATACCAGCCTATATGCATTGTATAGGCCTATACCTATAGCCCATATGGACTCCCTATGCAAGCCTATAGGCTCGCATGCCGGCCCATGGGCTCGTATGCCGGCCCACAAGCCCATATGCCAGCCCATATGCACTGTATAGGCCCATACCTATAGCCTATATAGACTCCCTATGCAAGCCTATAGGCTCGTATGCTGGACTATAGGCTCATATACCGGCCTATATGCGCTGTATAAGCCCATACCTATAGCCTATACAGACTCCCTATGCAAGCCTATACACTACATACACGGCCTATTGCAACTCCATATAGACGGGTAAACGGCGGTGGTAACCTTGACTCTCTTATGGACCCGTATGCTGGCCTATAGGCCCATATACCAGCCTATATGCATTGTATAGGCCTATACCTATAGCCCATATGGACTCCCTATGCAAGCCTATAGGCTCGCATGCCGGCCCATGGGCTCGTATGCCGGCCCACAAGCCCATATGCCAGCCCATATGCACTGTATAGGCCCATACCTATAGCCTATATAGACTCCCTATGCAAGCCTATAGGCTCGTATGCCGGCCCACAAGCCCATATGCCAGCCCATATGCACCATATAGACCCATACCTATAGCCTACATAGACTCCCCATGCAAGCCTATATACTATATGCACGGCCTATGGTAACTCCATATAGACGGGTAAACGGCGGTAGTAACTCGGACTCTCCGAGGAGAGAGGGTACTCCCTATATAACATACAGAACTAGATGAGGGTCTCAGAATGGCTGCAATAAATAGGTTTTTTTGCTATAACTTTTTCAAAAATTAATTTTTCCCGATTATTTTTTTTTGTGCAGTTGTACAAATGCGTGCTGCATGACCCAGTGTAATATCTCCGACCTAGCAAAATATTTCTTCGGACGAATTTCGAAAAAACTGAAACAAAAACCTGAAAGGAGGGTGAGTTACCCCCGCCGATGACCCGAGTACATAAAATCGCAGTTACATGGCCGATGGTGCAATACAGAACGCAGGCACGGCCTATGCTGGCATATAGGCTCCTATGCTACACTATAGGCGCATATGCACGCCTATATACGGCCCGTACGCACGGCCTATGCTGGTATATAGGCTCCTATGCTACACTATAGGCGCATATGCACGCCTATATACGGCCCGTACGCACGGCCTATGCTGGTATATAGGCTCCTATGCTGCACTATAGGCGCATATGCACGCCTATATACGGCCCGTACGCACGGCCTATGCTGGTATATAGGCTCCTATGCTACACTATAGGCGCCTATGCACGCCTATATACGGCCCGTACGCACGGCCTATGCTGGTATATAGGCTCCTATGCTACACTATAGGCGCCTATGCACGCCTATATACGGCCCGTACGCACGGCCTATGCTGGCATATAGGCTCCTATGCTACACTATAGGCGCATATGCACGCCTATATACGGCCCGTACGCACGGCCTATGCTGGCATATAGGCTCCTATGCTACACTATAGGCGCCTATGCACGCCTATATACGGCCCGTACGCACGGCCTATGCTGGTATATAGGCTCCTATGCTACACTATAGGCGCATATGCACGCCTATATACGGCCCGTACGCACGGCCTATGCTGGCATATAGGCTCCTATGCTACACTATAGGCGCATATGCACGCCTATATACGGCCCGTACGCAGGGCCTATGCTGGTATATAGGCTCCTATGCTACACTATAGGCGCATATGCACGCCTATATACGGCCCGTACGCAGGGCCTATGCTGGTATATAGGCTCCTATGCTACACTATAGGCGCCTATGCACGCCTATATACGGCCCGTACGCACGGCCTATGCTGGTATATAGGCTCCTATGCTACACTATAGGCGCATATGCACGCCTATATACGGCCCGTACGCACGGCCTATGCTGGTATATAGGCTCCTATGCTACACTATAGGCGCCTATGCACGCCTATATACGGCCCGTACGCACGGCCTATGCTGGTATATAGGCTCCTATGCTACACTATAGGCGCCTATGCACGCCTATATACGGCCCGTACGCACGGCCTATGCTGGCATATAGGCTCCTATGCTACACTATAGGCGCATATGCACGCCTATATACGGCCCGTACGCACGGCCTATGCTGGCATATAGGCTCCTATGCTACACTATAGGCGCCTATGCACGCCTATATACGGCCCGTACGCACGGCCTATGCTGGTATATAGGCTCCTATGCTACACTATAGGCGCATATGCACGCCTATATACGGCCCGTACGCACGGCCTATGCTGGTATATAGGCTCCTATGCTACACTATAGGCGCATATGCACGCCTATATACGGCCCGTACGCACGGCCTATGCTGGCATATAGGCTCCTATGCTACACTATAGGCGCATATGCACGCCTATATACGGCCCGTACGCAGGGCCTATGCTGGTATATAGGCTCCTATGCTACACTATAGGCGCCTATGCACGCCTATATACGGCCCGTACGCACGGCCTATGCTGGTATATAGGCTCCTATGCTACACTATAGGCGCATATGCACGCCTATATACGGCCCGTACGCACGGCCTATGCTGGTATATAGGCTCCTATGCTACACTATAGGCGCATATGCACGCCTATATACGGCCCGTACGCACGGCCTATGCTGGTATATAGGCTCCTATGCTACACTATAGGCGCATATGCACGCCTATATACGGCCCGTACGCACGGCCTATGCTGGCATATAGGCTCCTATGCTACACTATAGGCGCATATGCACGCCTATATACGGCCCGTACGCAGGGCCTATGCTGGTATATAGGCTCCTATGCTACACTATAGGCGCCTATG
>CANUEZ040000621.1:7500-17500 GCA_948099385.1 Fasciola hepatica | reverse complement strand
TGAGTCATGTGGCTTGCCCTCACACCACACATTACCGACTCAGCTTGCAATGACGGTCCGGTATAGGTCCGACGCTCCAGCGCCATCCATTTTCAGGGCTGGTTGATTCGGCAGGTGAGTTGTTACACACTCCTTAGCGGATTCCAACTTCCATGGCCACCGTCCTGCTGTCTGGACCAACCAACACCTTTTGTGGTATCTCATGAGCGTCGTGTTAGGCACCTTAACCGAACGTTTGGTTCATCCCACAGCGCCAGTTCTGCTTACCAAAAATGGCCCACTTGGCACTCACATTCAACGCCCAGCTCCGTTTGAGCGAGTTAGGCTTCTCACCCATTTAAAGTTTGAGAATAGGTTGAGGACGTTTCGCCCCCAATGCCTCTAATCATTCGCTTTACCGGATAAAACTGTTTATATCACAGAATGCCAGCTATCCTGAGGGAAACTTCGGAGGGAACCAGCTACTAGATGGTTCGATTAGTCTTTCGCCCCTATACTCACGTTTGACGATCGATTTGCACGTCAGAATCGCTGCGGTCCTCCACCAGAGTTTCCTCTGGCTTCAACCTGCGCAAGCATAGTTCACCATCTTTCGGGTCTCAACATGTACGCTCATGCTCCGCCCCGACGATGAGCAAGCACGAGGCTGCCTCTACGCCATGGGACGGGCCGGTGATGCGCCTGCCGCTCGAAGCTTGGTAGTACCGCGCATGAGAAACGACAGGATCTCACCTCAGCCCAGACAAGCCGAGCCTTCACTTTCACTGCGCCTTTGGGTTTCGTAACGCCCAATGACTCGCGCACATGTTACTCTCCTTGGTCCGTGTTTCAAGACGGGTCAGGTGGATAGTCTACCACTACACCACAGACTGTGGGCCCTTTCAAAGTGCAACAAACGCAACCGCCGACCGAACGACACCGAGCCATCACCTGGCCTGCATTCACAAGCAACAAGGCAACCAGACCCAGAGCCGCCGGCGCGACAGGCACGCCCGCACGCACAACAAGCCGCCGTCTCCGACGTACCGCACAGAACCGAAGCAGTCGGCTATTACACCCGAAGCACGATAAATCGCACAACGGGCTACCTGCCATCCCGACCTAGCAAGGACACAAGGACCCTACCAAGCCGGTTTAACCGCAACAGCCAGACAGCAACGTCGGTCGTGGTGAACACTCTGAGAAAGTGCACTGGCAAGCAGGTCCGTCAGTACCCGGGCGCACAACACCTGATGAGTGATTCGCGCATCCCCACCGAAGCGGGGACCTGCAGCTAAGCAGACCCGAGCACACAACCAATATGACCAAGCTCATGCCATACTCACCAGCTGAATCCTCAGAGCTTGCAGTTCAACTCCACCTGTTTACCTCTGAACGGTTTCACGCACTGTTTACTCTCTCTTCAAAGTACTTTTCAACTTTCCCTCACGGTACTTGTTCGCTATCGGACTCGTGCTAGTATTTAGCCTTGGATGGAGTTTACCACCCGCTTTGGGCTGCATTCACAAACAACCCGACTCCAAGGTCTGCTCAGGAAGATACTGGCCATTCTGAATCTCCACCCCCACGGGCCTTTCACCCTCATTGGGCCATGTCCGAGTAACCTTACTCATTATAGGACTTAGGGTGGAGCAGCATCTTCGCGAGCTAACCTGAACACCACATTGCCTAGGGGCCAAATGACCACAGGCTTCGGTGCTGGGCTTTTCCCTGTTCACTCGCCGTTACTAAGGGAATCCTGGTTAGTTTCTTTTCCTCCGCTTAGTGATATGCTTAAGTTCAGCGGGTAATCACGTCTGAACCGAGGTCAGGAAGACAGACCACGAAGGGTACCGTCGCTATATGAAAATAGCATCAGACACATGACCAAGTTCAGCATCAAACCAATGACAAAGTGACAGTGACGGAACGTGCCTGGTATGGAATTATCCCAGAAATCATAAGTGTGCCGACTAGGGGATCGCCAAACACACTGACAACTGAGTACCAACCCGATTATTAAACCACGATTCCGCCACTGCACCTCACCACGGCTTTCTGCCAAGACAAGGGTGCATCCGGATACATTAGGGAAACGCCATAGATCTGGCACCTCACATGATTACTCATAGAGGAGATCACGCCAGCTGGCAAAACCCAAGCCACGACTTTTTGGGCGTCGTGATAGTTTATAAGCCGACCCTCGGACAGGCGTGGCCACAGGCTAACCCATGGCCGCAATATGCGTTCAAGATGTCGATGTTCAAAGCAGTATGCAGTTTGCATTAATTCACACAGTTGGCTGCGCTCTTCATCGACACACGAGCCGAGTGATCCACCGTTCAGAGTTGTACGTATGGTCAAAGACCAGGTTATCAGTCCAACCCGGGATAGGCACCGCCGGGCGACGTACGTGCAGTCCAGCCACAAGGACCGGGTGCATGCGAGGGCAATGGCAAAGAATGGCAAGCCATTCAGTACCACTTTAACAGTGTAAATGTAGTAATGAAACAGTTCATAGGGCGGGAGCAGGGCCGTAGCCCAAATCTCCTCTTTAAGCCTAGCACTACCAATCGTGGCAGTACAACCCGTTCTCCTGGCTTGGACAAGCGCCCCGAGAGACGCAAGCATACCATCGGAGTATCATACAGGTAGGCACCCCATCAGTGTTCGGATATGCTGTGACCTCAATGAGCCAGGCATAGCCGTCCGCAAATTTTTATCGCATGACATGACGGTCACACGTGTATCGCTTGTGTGAGAGTAGATTTTCAGGTAATGATCCTTCCGCAGGTTCACCTACGGAAACCTTGTTACGACTTTTACTTCCTCTAAATGATCAAGTTTGGTCGTCTTCTCAGCACCGGTCGAGCGGCCGAAGCCACTACAATGGCACCAATCCGAGGACCTTGCTAAACCATTCAATCGGTAGTAGCGACGGGCGGTGTGTACAAAGGGCAGGGACGTAATCAGCGCAAGCTTATGACTTGCACTTACCAGGAATTCCTCGTTCACGGGGAACAATTGCAAGCCCCGATCCCAGTCACGACGGTTATGATACAGTTTACCCAACCTGCTCAGGCCAGGATTCCAAACTCGCTGAAACCGTCATTGTAGCGCACGTGCGGCCCCGGACATCTAAGGGCATCACAGACCTGTTATTGCTCAATTTCGTGCGACTGAATACCGCTTGTCCCTCTAAGAAGTAAGTACCTGCGCCGCACCCGCCGGTCAACGTAACCACTACCCCACGAGGAGGCAATGGACAACGCAACCTGCACGAGCACAGAGGACAGGCATACTATTTAGCAGGCCAGAGTCTCGTTCGTTATCGGAATTAACCAGACAAATCGCTCCACCAACTAAGAACGGCCATGCACCACCAACCACCGAATCAAGAAAGAGCTATCAATCTGTCAATCCTCACAGTGTCCGGGCCGGGTGAGTTTTCCCGTGTTGAGTCGAATTAAGCCGCAGGCTCCACTCCTGGTGGTGCCCTTCCGTCAATTCCTTTAAGTTTCAGCTTTGCAACCATACTTCCCCCGGAGCCCAAAGACTTAAGGGTTTCCCGGGGACTGCCCGTGGGGACACATAAAGAACCACCACGGATCGTCAGTTGGCATCGTTTATGGTCAGAACTAGGACGGTATCTGATCGTCTTCGAACCTCTGACTTTCGCTCAAGATCAATGAAAACATCCTTGGCAAATGCTTTCGCTGTAGTTTGTCTGGCGGCGATCCAAGAATTTCACCTCTAACACCGCCATACAAATGCCCCCGTCTGTCCCTCTTAACCATTACTTCGGATCCGAAAACCAACAAAATAGAACCGAAGTCCTATTCCATTATTCCATGCAAGAATTTTCAGGCACAAAGGCCTGCTTTGAGCACTCAAATTTGTTCAAAGTAAACGTGCTGTCCGCCTCCGACACCCGATTAAAGGCACCAAGAAGCATGCCAACAGACTAGCAGGCAAGCCCACCAGTCACGCTGACACCTGTAAACAGACACAGCAGAAAGGAAGCACAACCACGAGACCGACTCGCAAGCTCAACCCGGCAGTAACCAGGCCAGACCCACGAGCGACGGCATGTAGCCATGCGACCCAGATCCAACTACGAGCTTTTTAACTGCAACAACTTTAATATACGCTTCTGGAGCTGGAGTTACCGCGGCTGCTGGCACCAGACTTGCCCTCCAGTTGATCCTCGTTAAAGGATTTAAATTGTACTCATTCGAATTACGGAGCCTCTAGTGAGTCCCGTATCCGTATTTTTCGTCACTACCTCCCCGTGCCGGGATTGGGTAATTTGCGTGCCTGCTGCCTTCCTTGGAAGTGGTAGCCGTTTCTCAGGCTCCCTCTCCGGAATCGAACCCTGATTCCCCGTTACCCGTTAGCACCATGGTAGGCAGGTCACCTACCATCGAAAATTGATAGGGCAGACATTTGAAAGATCCGTCGCCGACACAAGGCCGACTGCGATCAGTGAAGTTATCCAGAGTCATCACAGAATGCAACAGGGACGACCGAAGCCGCCCCCGGTTGGTTCTGTTCTAATAAATCCACCCGTTCCCTCGCGGGTCAGGGCATAGTGGCATGTATTAGCTCTAGAATTACTACAGTTATCCATGTAGTATGTACGATCCAAGGAACCATAGCTGATTTAATGAGCCATTCGCGGTTTCACCGTTTAAAGGTATGTACTTAGACATGCATGGCTTAATCTCTGAGACAAGCATATGACTACTGGCAGGATCAACCAGATTATTCACAGTCCTCAACCCGTTCAGCCGAAGCCGTCGGGGCACAGGATCAAAATCAACGAGCTAGCCGCTGGACCGTGTCGCGGTTTCACGGAGCGTTAGCTTCACATGCGCACCACCACATGTTTTCACAGGAAGAGACGTTGCCCCGGGCGTCACATTCCCATTCATACAGCAGTTTCCTGCTAGCGAATATCGATCATGCACCACCAAAGCAACCTGCACCTGGTCGCCCGGCTTACAGGACAAGCCAATCGGATTAATCAGCTCAAGAGAGGCACGCCACACTCGAGAACGAATGACCAGCCCCGAAGAACCAGCCCTCCGCTAAGGAGCGAGCAGCCATCCCACTTCATATGCGAGGAAATTCACCCCACACCCAGTTACGAGCAACCGCGGCAGGGGCACGCCACCAAGGCGATATCCACCGGCACACGGAAACAGACGATCGCCGCACCAACCCAAGCCGTAGCCCGGGGTAGGTCAGTAAGAACACGGCAACATAGCAAGCTTCAGGATTGTCACCATCGAGCACGCAGGCCAGGGGCATCTATGCTACAATTAGGCCAAGCGACTGGATGTGACCGGTGGGCGTCACCCCACATATATCATGCAAAACTAGATGAGTTACAAACTGGATGATAAAAAATAACACTGAGATGAACTTGGAAAAAAATATGTGTGGACCTTTAGGCTCTATATAGACCAACGGGTCCATATAGAGTCAAATATATATGCGCATCATAGCCTATATGCACCATACAGGCCCATATCTATAGCCTATATAGACTCCCTATGCAAGCCTATAGGCTCGTATGCTGGACTATAGGCTCATATACCGGCCTGTATGCGCTGTATAAGCCCATACCTATAGCCTATACAGACTCCCTATGCAAGCCTATACACTACATACACGGCCTATTGCAACTCCATATAGACGGGTAAACGGCGGTGGTAACCTTGACTCTCTTATGGACCCGTATGCTGGCCTATAGGCCCATATACCAGCCTATATGCATTGTATAGGCCTATACCTATAGCCCATATGGACTCCCTATGCAAGCCTATAGGCTCGCATGCCGGCCCATGGGCTCGTATGCCGGCCCACAAGCCCATATGCCAGCCCATATGCACTGTATAGGCCCATACCTATAGCCTATATAGACTCCCTATGCAAGCCTATAGGCTCGTATGCTGGACTATAGGCTCATATACCGGCCTATATGCGCTGTATAAGCCCATACCTATAGCCTATACAGACTCCCTATGCAAGCCTATACACTACATACACGGCCTATTGCAACTCCATATAGACGGGTAAACGGCGGTGGTAACCTTGACTCTCTTATGGACCCGTATGCTGGCCTATAGGCCCATATACCAGCCTATATGCATTGTATAGGCCTATACCTATAGCCCATATGGACTCCCTATGCAAGCCTATAGGCTCGCATGCCGGCCCATGGGCTCGTATGCCGGCCCACAAGCCCATATGCCAGCCCATATGCACTGTATAGGCCCATACCTATAGCCTATATAGACTCCCTATGCAAGCCTATAGGCTCGTATGCCGGCCCACAAGCCCATATGCCAGCCCATATGCACCATATAGACCCATACCTATAGCCTACATAGACTCCCCATGCAAGCCTATATACTATATGCACGGCCTATGGTAACTCCATATAGACGGGTAAACGGCGGTAGTAACTCGGACTCTCCGAGGAGAGAGGGTACTCCCTATATAACATACAGAACTAGATGAGGGTCTCAGAATGGCTGCAATAAATAGGTTTTTTTGCTATAACTTTTTCAAAAATTAATTTTTCCCGATTATTTTTTTTTGTGCAGTTGTACAAATGCGTGCTGCATGACCCAGTGTAATATCTCCGACCTAGCAAAATATTTCTTCGGACGAATTTCGAAAAAACTGAAACAAAAACCTGAAAGGAGGGTGAGTTACCCCCGCCGATGACCCGAGTACATAAAATCGCAGTTACATGGCGATGGTGCAATACAGAACGCAGGCACGGCCTATGCTGGCATATAGGCTCCTATGCTACACTATAGGCGCATATGCACGCCTATATACGGCCCGTACGCACGGCCTATGCTGGTATATAGGCTCCTATGCTACACTATAGGCGCATATGCACGCCTATATACGGCCCGTACGCACGGCCTATGCTGGTATATAGGCTCCTATGCTGCACTATAGGCGCATATTGCACGCCTATATACGGCCCGTACGCACGGCCTATGCTGGTATATAGGCTCCTATGCTACACTATAGGCGCCTATGCACGCCTATATACGGCCCGTACGCACGGCCTATGCTGGTATATAGGCTCCTATGCTACACTATAGGCGCCTATGCACGCCTATATACGGCCCGTACGCACGGCCTATGCTGGCATATAGGCTCCTATGCTACACTATAGGCGCATATGCACGCCTATATACGGCCCGTACGCACGGCCTATGCTGGCATATAGGCTCCTATGCTACACTATAGGCGCCTATGCACGCCTATATACGGCCCGTACGCACGGCCTATGCTGGTATATAGGCTCCTATGCTACACTATAGGCGCCTATGCACGCCTATATACGGCCCGTACGCACGGCCTATGCTGGTATATAGGCTCCTATGCTACACTATAGGCGCATATGCACGCCTATATACGGCCCGTACGCACGGCCTATGCTGGTATATAGGCTCCTATGCTACACTATAGGCGCATATGCACGCCTATATACGGCCCGTACGCACGGCCTATGCTGGCATATAGGCTCCTATGCTACACTATAGGCGCATATGCACGCCTATATACGGCCCGTACGCACGGCCTATGCTGGTATATAGGCTCCTATGCTACACTATAGGCGCCTATGCACGCCTATATACGGCCCGTACGCACGGCCTATGCTGGTATATAGGCTCCTATGCTACACTATAGGCGCATATGCACGCCTATATACGGCCCGTACGCACGGCCTATGCTGGTATATAGGCTCCTATGCTACACTATAGGCGCCTATGCACGCCTATATACGGCCCGTACGCACGGCCTATGCTGGTATATAGGCTCCTATGCTACACTATAGGCGCCTATGCACGCCTATATACGGCCCGTACGCACGGCCTATGCTGGCATATAGGCTCCTATGCTACACTATAGGCGCATATGCACGCCTATATACGGCCCGTACGCACGGCCTATGCTGGTATATAGGCTCTTATGCTACACTATAGGCGCCTATGCACGCCTATATACGGCCCGTACGCACGGCCTATGCTGGTATATAGGCTCCTATGCTACACTATAGGCGCATATGCACGCCTATATACGGCCCGTACGCACGGCCTATGCTGGTATATAGGCTCCTATGCTACACTATAGGCGCATATGCACGCCTATATACGGCCCGTACGCACGGCCTATGCTGGCATATAGGCTCCTATGCTACACTATAGGCGCATATGCACGCCTATATACGGCCCGTACGCAGGGCCTATGCTGGTATATAGGCTCCTATGCTACACTATAGGCGCCTATGCACGCCTATATACGGCCCGTACGCACGGCCTATGCTGGTATATAGGCTCCTATGCTACACTATAGGCGCATATGCACGCCTATATACGGCCCGTACGCACGGCCTATGCTGGTATATAGGCTCCTATGCTACACTATAGGCGCATATGCACGCCTATATACGGCCCGTACGCACGGCCTATGCTGGTATATAGGCTCCTATGCTACACTATAGGCGCATATGCACGCCTATATACGGCCCGTACGCACGGCCTATGCTGGCATATAGGCTCCTATGCTACACTATAGGCGCATATGCACGCCTATATACGGCCCGTACGCAGGGCCTATGCTGGTATATAGGCTCCTATGCTACACTATAGGCGCCTATGCACGCCTATATACGGCCCGTACGCACGGCCTATGCTGGTATATAGGCTCCTATGCTACACTATAGGCGCATATGCACGCCTATATACGGCCCGTACGCACGGCCTATGCTGGTATATAGGCTCCTATGCTGCACTATAGGCGCATATGCACGCCTATATACGGCCCGTACGCACGGCCTATGCTGGTATATAGGCTCCTATGCTACACTATAGGGCGCCTATGCACGCCTATATACGGCCCGTACGCACGGCCTATGCTGGTATATAGGCTCCTATGCTACACTATAGGCGCCTATGCACGCCTATATACGGCCCGTACGCACGGCCTATGCTGGTATATAGGCTCCTATGCTACACTATAGGCGCCTATGCACGCCTATATACGGCCCGTACGCACGGCCTATGCTGGTATATAGGCTCCTATGCTACACTATAGGCGCATATGCACGCCTATATACGGCCCGTACGCACGGCCTATGCTGGTATATAGGCTCCTATGCTGCACTATAGGCGCATATGCACGCCTATATACGGCCCGTACGCACGGCCTATGCTGGTATATAGGCTCCTATGCTACACTATAGGCGCCTATGCACGCCTATATACGGCCCGTACGCACGGCCTATGCTGGTATATAGGCTCCTATGCTACACTATAGGCGCCTATGCACGCCTATATACGGCCCGTACGCACGGCCTATGCTGGTATATAGGCTCCTATGCTACACTATAGGCGCCTATGCACGCCTATATACGGCCCGTACGCACGGCCTATGCTGGTATATAGGCTCCTATGCTACACTATAGGCGCATATGCACGCCTATATACGGCCCGTACGCACGGCCTATGCTGGTATATAGGCTCCTATGCTGCACTATAGGCGCATATGCACGCCTTTATACGGCCCGTACGCACGGCCTATGCTGGTATATAGGCTCCTATGCTACACTATAGGCGCCTATGCACGCCTATATACGGCCCGTACGCACGGCCTATGCTGGTATATAGGCTCCTATGCTACACTATAGGCGCCTATGCACGCCTATATACGGCCCGTACGCACGGCCTATGCTGGTATATAGGCTCCTATGCTACACTATAGGCGCCTATGCACGCCTATATACGGCCCGTACGCACGGCCTATGCTGGTATATAGGCTCCTATGCTGCACTATAGGCGCATATGCACGCCTATATACGGCCCGTACGCACGGCCTATGCTGGTATATAGGCTCCTATGCTACACTATAGGCGCCTATGCACGCCTATATACGGCCCGTACGCACGGCCTATGCTGGTATATAGGCTCCTATGCTACACTATAGGCGC
>CANUEZ040000621.1:0-2500 GCA_948099385.1 Fasciola hepatica | reverse complement strand
CCAGCTGAATCCTCAGAGCTTGCAGTTCAACTCCACCTGTTTACCTCTGAACGGTTTCACGCACTGTTTACTCTCTCTTCAAAGTACTTTTCAACTTTCCCTCACGGTACTTGTTCGCTATCGGACTCGTGCTAGTATTTAGCCTTGGATGGAGTTTACCACCCGCTTTGGGCTGCATTCACAAACAACCCGACTCCAAGGTCTGCTCAGGAAGATACTGGCCATTCTGAATCTCCACCCCCACGGGCCTTTCACCCTCATTGGGCCATGTCCGAGTAACCTTACTCATTATAGGACTTAGGGTGGAGCAGCATCTTCGCGAGCTAACCTGAACACCACATTGCCTAGGGGCCAAATGACCACAGGCTTCGGTGCTGGGCTTTTCCCTGTTCACTTCGCCGTTACTAAGGGAATCCTGGTTAGTTTCTTTTCCTCCGCTTAGTGATATGCTTAAGTTCAGCGGGTAATCACGTCTGAACCGAGGTCAGGAAGACAGACCACGAAGGGTACCGTCGCTATATGAAAATAGCATCAGACACATGACCAAGTTCAGCATCAAACCAATGACAAAGTGACAGTGACGGAACGTGCCTGGTATGGAATTATCCCAGAAATCATAAGTGTGCCGACTAGGGGATCGCCAAACACACTGACAACTGAGTACCAACCCGATTATTAAACCACGATTCCGCCACTGCACCTCACCACGGCTTTCTGCCAAGACAAGGGTGCATCCGGATACATTAGGGAAACGCCATAGATCTGGCACCTCACATGATTACTCATAGAGGAGATCACGCCAGCTGGCAAAACCCAAGCCACGACTTTTTGGGCGTCGTGATAGTTTATAAGCCGACCCTCGGACAGGCGTGGCCACAGGCTAACCCATGGCCGCAATATGCGTTCAAGATGTCGATGTTCAAAGCAGTATGCAGTTTGCATTAATTCACACAGTTGGCTGCGCTCTTCATCGACACACGAGCCGAGTGATCCACCGTTCAGAGTTGTACGTATGGTCAAAGACCAGGTTATCAGTCCAACCCGGGATAGGCACCGCCGGGCGACGTACGTGCAGTCCAGCCACAAGGACCGGGTGCATGCGAGGGCAATGGCAAAGAATGGCAAGCCATTCAGTACCACTTTAACAGTGTAAATGTAGTAATGAAACAGTTCATAGGGCGGGAGCAGGGCCGTAGCCCAAATCTCCTCTTTAAGCCTAGCACTACCAATCGTGGCAGTACAACCCGTTCTCCTGGCTTGGACAAGCGCCCCGAGAGACGCAAGCATACCATCGGAGTATCATACAGGTAGGCACCCCATCAGTGTTCGGATATGCTGTGACCTCAATGAGCCAGGCATAGCCGTCCGCAAATTTTTATCGCATGACATGACGGTCACACGTGTATCGCTTGTGTGAGAGTAGATTTTCAGGTAATGATCCTTCCGCAGGTTCACCTACGGAAACCTTGTTACGACTTTTACTTCCTCTAAATGATCAAGTTTGGTCGTCTTCTCAGCACCGGTCGAGCGGCCGAAGCCACTACAATGGCACCAATCCGAGGACCTTGCTAAACCATTCAATCGGTAGTAGCGACGGGCGGTGTGTACAAAGGGCAGGGACGTAATCAGCGCAAGCTTATGACTTGCACTTACCAGGAATTCCTCGTTCACGGGGAACAATTGCAAGCCCCGATCCCAGTCACGACGGTTATGATACAGTTTACCCAACCTGCTCAGGCCAGGATTCCAAACTCGCTGAAACCGTCATTGTAGCGCACGTGCGGCCCCGGACATCTAAGGGCATCACAGACCTGTTATTGCTCAATTTCGTGCGACTGAATACCGCTTGTCCCTCTAAGAAGTAAGTACCTGCGCCGCACCCGCCGGTCAACGTAACCACTACCCCACGAGGAGGCAATGGACAACGCAACCTGCACGAGCACAGAGGACAGGCATACTATTTAGCAGGCCAGAGTCTCGTTCGTTATCGGAATTAACCAGACAAATCGCTCCACCAACTAAGAACGGCCATGCACCACCAACCACCGAATCAAGAAAGAGCTATCAATCTGTCAATCCTCACAGTGTCCGGGCCGGGTGAGTTTTCCCGTGTTGAGTCGAATTAAGCCGCAGGCTCCACTCCTGGTGGTGCCCTTCCGTCAATTCCTTTAAGTTTCAGCTTTGCAACCATACTTCCCCCGGAGCCCAAAGACTTAAGGGTTTCCCGGGGACTGCCCGTGGGGACACATAAAGAACCACCACGGATCGTCAGTTGGCATCGTTTATGGTCAGAACTAGGACGGTATCTGATCGTCTTCGAACCTCTGACTTTCGCTCAAGATCAATGAAAACATCCTTGGCAAATGCTTTCGCTGTAGTTTGTCTGGCGGCGATCCAAGAATTTCACCTCTAACACCGCCATACAAATGCCCCCGTCTGTCCCTCTTAACCATTACTTCGGATCCGAAAACCAACAAAATAGAACCGAAGTCCTATTCCA
>CANUEZ040000619.1:0-27358 GCA_948099385.1 Fasciola hepatica | reverse complement strand
GGTCCTACTGGAATTTCTCTTGTGTCAATGTGTTTCTCAGGCCGTGATTATCCTCTGGACAAAGAATCAGCTCCGTAGGACGCCGTTTAAGGCCAGTTTGCGCATTTCACCCATTTCCGTTGGTCCTACTGGAATTTCTCTTGTGCCAATGTGTTTCTCAGGCCGTGATTATCCTTTGGACAAAGAATCAGCTCCGTAGGACGCCGTTTGAGGCCAGTTTGCGCATTTCACCCATTTCCGTTGGTCCTACTGGAATTTCGCTTGTGCCAATGTGTTTCTCAGGCCGTGATTATCCTCTGGACAAAGAATCAGCTCCGTAGGACGCCGTTTAAGGCCAGTTTGCGCATTTCACCCATTTCCGTTGGTCCTACTGGAATTTCTCTTGTGCCAATGTGTTTCTCAGGCCGTGATTATCCTCTGGACAAAGAATCAGCTCCGTAGGACGCCGTTTAAGGCCAGTTTGCGCATTTCACCCATTTCCGTTGGTCCTACTGGAATTGCTCTTGTGCCAATGTGTTTCTCAGGCCGTGATTATCCTCTGGACAAAGAATCAGCTCCGTAGGACGCCGTTTAAGGCCAGTTTGCGCATTTCACCCATTTCCGTTGGTCCTACTGGAATTTCTCTTGTTCCAATGTGTTTCTCAGGCCGTGATTATCCTCTGGACAAAGAATCAGCTCCGTAGGACGCCGTTTAAGGCCAGTTTGCGCATTTCACCCATTTCCGTTGGTCCTACTGGAATTTCTCTTGTGTCAATGTGTTTCTCAGGCCGTGATTATCCTCTGGACAAAGAATCAGCTCCGTAGGACGCCGTTTAAGGCCAGTTTGCGCATTTCACCCATTTCCGTTGGTCCTACTGGAATTTCTCTTGTGCCAATGTGTTTCTCAGGCCGTGATTATCCTTTGGACAAAGAATCAGCTCCGTAGGACGCCGTTTAAGGCCAGTTTGCGCATTTCACCCATTTCCGTTAATCCTACTGGAATTTCTCTTGTGCCAATGTGTTTCTCAGGCCGTGATTATCCTCTGGACAAAGAATCAGCTCCGTAGGACGCCGTTTAGGGCCAGTTTGCGCATTTCACCCATTTCCGTTGGTCCTACTGGAATTGCTCTTGTGCCAATGTGTTTCTCAGGCCGTGATTATCCTCTGGACAAAGAATCAGCTCCGTAGGACGCCGTTTAAGGCCAGTTTGCGCATTTCACCCATTTCCGTTGGTCCTACTGGAATTGCTCTTGTGCCAATGTGTTTCTCAGGCCGTGATTATCCTCTGGACAAAGAATCAGCTCCGTAGGACGCCGTTTAAGGCCAGTTTGCGCATTTCACCCATTTCCGTTGGTCCTACTGGAATTTCTCTTGTGCCAATGTGTTTATCAGGCCGTGATTATCCTCTGGACAAAGAATCAGCTCCGTAGGACGCCGTTTAAGGCCAGTTTGCGCATTTCACCCATTTCCGTTGGTCCTACTGGAATTTCTCTTGTGCCAATGTGTTTCTCAGGCCGTGATTATCCTCTGGACAAAGAATCAGCTCCGTAGGACGCCGTTTCAGCCCAGTTTGCGCATTTCACCCATTTCCGTTGGTCCTACTGGAATTTCTCTTGTGCCAATGTGTTTCTCAGGCCGTGATTATCCTCTGGACAAAGAATCAGCTCCGTAGGACGCCGTTTAGGCCAGTTTGCGCATTTCACCCATTTCCGTTGGTCCTACTGGAATTTCTCTTGTGCCAATGTGTTTCTCAGGCCGTGATTATCCTCTGGACAAAGAATCAGCTCCGTAGGACGCCGTTTAAGGCCAGTTTGCGCATTTCACCCATTTCCTTTGGTCCTACTGGAATTTCTCTTGTGCCAATGTGTTTCTCAGGCCGTGATTATCCTCTGGACAAAGAATCAGCTCCGTAGGACGCCGTTTAAGGCCAGTTTGCGCATTTCACCCATTTCCGTTGGTCCTACTGGAATTTCTCTTGTGCCAATGTGTTTCTCAGGCCGTGATTATCCTCTGGACAAAGAATCAGCTCCGTAGGACGCCGTTTAAGGCCAGTTTGCGCATTTCACCCATTTCCGTTGGTCCTACTGGAATTTCTCTTGTGCCAATGTGTTTCTCAGGCCGTGATTATCCTCTGGACAAAGAATCAGCTCCGTAGGACGCCGTTTAAGGCCAGTTTGCGCATTTCACCCATTTCCGTTGGTCCTACTGGAATTTCTCTTGTGCCAATGTGTTTCTCAGGCCGTGATTATCCTCTGGACAAAGAATCAGCTCCGTATGACGCCGTTTAAGGCCAGTTTGCGCATTTAACCCATTTCCGTTGGTCCTACTGGAATTGCTCTTGTGCCAATGTGTTTCTCAGGCCGTGATTATCCTCTGGACAAAGAATCAGCTCCGTAGGACGCCGTTTAAGGCCAGTTTGCGCATTTCACCCATTTCCGTTGGTCCTACTGGAATTGCTCTTGTGCCAATGTGTTTCTCAGGCCGTGATTATCCTCTGGACAAAGAATCAGCTCCGTAGGACGCCGTTTAAGGCCAGTTTGCGCATTTCACCCATTTCCGTTGGTCCTACTGGAATTTCTCTTGTGCCAATGTGTTTATCAGGCCGTGATTATCCTCTGGACAAAGAATCAGCTCCGTAGGACGCCGTTTAAGGCCAGTTTGCGCATTTCACCCATTTCCTTTGGTCCTACTGGAATTTCTCTTGTGCCAATGTGTTTCTCAGGCCGTGATTATCCTCTGGACAAAGAATCAGCTCCGTAGGACGCCGTTTAAGGCCAGTTTGCGCATTTCACCCATTTCCGTTGGTCCTACTGGAATTTCTCTTGTGCCAATGTGTTTCTCAGGCCGTGATTATCCTCTGGACAAAGAATCAGCTCCGTAGGACGCCGTTTAGGGCCAGTTTGCGCATTTCACCCATTTCCGTTGGTCCTACTGGAATTTCTCTTGTGCCAATGTGTTTCTCAGGCCGTGATTATCCTCTGGACAAAGAATCAGCTCCGTAGGACGCCGTTTAAGGCCAGTTTGCGCATTTCACCCATTTCCTTTGGTCCTACTGGAATTTCTCTTGTGCCAATGTGTTTCTCAGGCCGTGATTATCCTCTGGACAAAGAATCAGCTCCGTAGGACGCCGTTTAAGGCCAGTTTGCGCATTTCACCCATTTCCGTTGGTCCTACTGGAATTTCTCTTGTGCCAATGTGTTTCTCAGGCCGTGATTATCCTCTGGACAAAGAATCAGCTCCGTAGGACGCCGTTTAAGGCCAGTTTGCGCATTTCACCCATTTCCGTTGGTCCTACTGGAATTTCTCTTGTGCCAATGTGTTTCTCAGGCCGTGATTATCCTCTGGACAAAGAATCAGCTCCGTAGGACGCCGTTTAAGGCCAGTTTGCGCATTTCACCCATTCCGTTGGTCCTACTGGAATTTCTCTTGTGCCAATGTGTTTCTCAGGCCGTGATTATCCTCTGGACAAAGAATCAGCTCCGTATGACGCCGTTTAGGGCCAGTTTGCGCATTTCACCCATTTCCGTTGGTCCTACTGGAATTGCTCTTGTGCCAATGTGTTTCTCAGGCCGTGATTATCCTCTGGACAAAGAATCAGCTCCGTAGGACGCCGTTTAAGGCCAGTTTGCGCATTTCACCCATTTCCGTTGGTCCTACTGGAATTTCTCTTGTGCCAATGTGTTTCTCAGGCCGTGATTATCCTCTGGACAAAGAATCAGCTCCGTAGGACGCCGTTTAAGGCCAGTTTGCGCATTTCACCCATTTCCGTTGGTCCTACTGGAATTGCTCTTGTGCCAATGTGTTTCTCAGGCCGTGATTATCCTCTGGACAAAGAATCAGCTCCGTAGGACGCCGTTTAAGGCCAGTTTGCGCATTTCACCCATTTCCGTTGGTCCTACTGGAATTTCGCTTGTGCCAATGTGTTTCTCAGGCCGTGATTATCCTCTGGACAAAGAATCAGCTCCGTAGGACGCCGTTTAAGGCCAGTTTGCGCATTTAACCCATTTCCGTTGGTCCTACTGGAATTTCTCTTGTTCCAATGTGTTTCTCAGGCCGTGATTACCCTCTGGACAAAGGATCAGCTCCGTAGGACGCCGTTTAAGGCCAGTTTGCGCATTTCACCCATTTCCGTTGGTCCTACTGGAATTGCTCTTGTGCCAATGTGTTTCTCAGGCCGTGATTATCCTCTGGACAAAGAATCAGCTCCGTAGGACGCCGTTTAAGGCCAGTTTGCGCATTTCACCCATTTCCGTTGGTCCTATTGGAATTTCTCTTGTGCCAATGTGTTTATCAGGCCGTGATTATCCTCTGGACAAAGAATCAGCTCCGTAGGACGCCGTTTAAGGCCAGTTTGCGCATTTCACCCATTTCCGTTGGTCCTACTGGAATTTCTCTTGTGCCAATGTGTTTCTCAGGCCGTGATTATCCTCTGGACAAAGAATCAGCTCCGTAGGACGCCGTTTAAGGCCAGTTTGCGCATTTCACCCATTTCCGTTGGTCCTACTGGAATTTCGCTTGTGCCAATGTGTTTCTCAGGCCGTGATTATCTTCTGGACAAAGAATCAGCTCCGTAGGACGCCGTTGAAGGCCAGTTTGCGCATTTCACCCATTTCCGTTGGTCCTACTGGAATTTCTCTTGTGCCAATGTGTTTCTCAGGCCGTGATTATCCTCTGGACAAAGAATCAGCTCCGTAGGACGCCGTTTAAGGCCAGTTTGCGCATTTAACCCATTTCCGTTGGTCCTACTGGAATTTCTCTTGTGCCAATGTGTTTCTCAGGCCGTGATTATCCTCTGGACAAAGAATCAGCTCCGCAGGACGCCGTTTAAGGCCAGTTTGCGCATTTCACCCATTTCCGTTGGTCCTACTGGAATTGCTCTTGTGCCAATGTGTTTCTCAGGCCGTGATTATCCTCTGGACAATGAATCAGCTCCGTAGGACGCCGTTTGAGGCCAGTTTGCGCATTTCACCCATTTCCGTTGGTCCTACTGGAATTTCGCTTGTGCCAATGTGTTTCTCAGGCCGTGATTATCCTCTGGACAAAGAATCAGCTCCGTAGGACGCCGTTTAAGGCCAGTTTGCGCATTTCACCCATTTCCATTGGTCCTATTGGAATTTCTCTTGTGCCAATGTGTTTCTCAGGCCGTGATTACCCTCTGGACAAAGGATCAGCTCCGTAGGACGCCGTTTAAGGCCAGTTTGTGCATTTCACCCATTTCCGTTGGTCCTACTGGAATTTCTCTTGTGCCAATGTGTTTCTCAGGCCGTGATTATCCTCTGGACAAAGAATCAGCTCCGTAGGACGCCGTTTAAGGCCAGTTTGCGCATTTCACCCATTTCCGTTGGTCCTACTGGAATTTCGCTTGTGCCAATGTGTTTCTCAGGCCGTGATTATCTTCTGGACGAAGAATCAGCTCCGTAGGACGCCGTTTAAGGCCAGTTTGCGCATTTCACCCATTTCCGTTGGTCCTACTGGAATTTCTCTTGTGCCAATGTGTTTCTCAGGCCGTGATTATCCTCTGGACAAAGAATCAGCTCCGTAGGACGCCGTTTAAGGCCAGTTTGCGCATTTAACCCATTTCCGTTGGTCCTACTGGAATTTCTCTTGTGCCAATGTGTTTCTCAGGCCGTGATTATCCTCTGGACAAAGAATCAGCTCCGTAGGACGCCGTTTAAGGCCAGTTTGCGCATTTCACCCATTTCCGTTGGTCCTACTGGAATTTCTCTTGTGCCAATGTGTTTCTCAGGCCGTGATTATCCTCTGGACAAAGAATCAGCTCCGTAGGACGCCGTTTAAGGCCAGTTTGCGCATTTCACCCATTTCCGTTGGTCCTACTGGAATTTCTCTTGTGCCAATGTGTTTCACAGGCCGTGATTATCCTCTGGACAAAGAATCAGCTCCGTATGACGCCGTTTAAGGCCAGTTTGCGCATTTCACCCATTTCCGTTGGTCCTACTGGAATTGCTCTTGTGCCAATGTGTTTCTCAGGCCGTGATTATCCTCTGGACAAAGAATCAGCTCCGTAGGACGCCGTTTAAGGCCAGTTTGCGCATTTCACCCATTTCCGTTGGTCCTACTGGAATTTCTCTTGTGCCAATGTGTTTCTCAGGCCGTGATTATCCTCTGGACAAAGAATCAGCTCCGCAGGACGCCGTTTAAGGCCAGTTTGCGCATTTCACCCATTTCCGTTGGTCCTACTGGAATTGCTCTTGTGCCAATGTGTTTCTCAGGCCGTGATTATCCTCTGGACAATGAATCAGCTCCGTAGGACGCCGTTTGAGGCCAGTTTGCGCATTTCACCCATTTCCGTTGGTCCTACTGGAATTTCGCTTGTGCCAATGTGTTTCTCAGGCCGTGATTATCCTCTGGACAAAGAATCAGCTCCGTAGGACGCCGTTTAAGGCCAGTTTGCGCATTTCACCCATTTCCATTGGTCCTATTGGAATTTCTCTTGTGCCAATGTGTTTCTCAGGCCGTGATTACCCTCTGGACAAAGGATCAGCTCCGTAGGACGCCGTTTAAGGCCAGTTTGTGCATTTCACCCATTTCCGTTGGTCCTACTGGAATTTCTCTTGTGCCAATGTGTTTCTCAGGCCGTGATTATCCTCTGGACAAAGAATCAGCTCCGTAGGACGCCGTTTAAGGCCAGTTTGCGCATTTCACCCATTTCCGTTGGTCCTACTGGAATTTCGCTTGTGCCAATGTGTTTCTCAGGCCGTGATTATCTTCTGGACGAAGAATCAGCTCCGTAGGACGCCGTTTAAGGCCAGTTTGCGCATTTCACCCATTTCCGTTGGTCCTACTGGAATTTCTCTTGTGCCAATGTGTTTCTCAGGCCGTGATTATCCTCTGGACAAAGAATCAGCTCCGTAGGACGCCGTTTAAGGCCAGTTTGCGCATTTAACCCATTTCCGTTGGTCCTACTGGAATTTCTCTTGTGCCAATGTGTTTCTCAGGCCGTGATTATCCTCTGGACAAAGAATCAGCTCCGTAGGACGCCGTTTAAGGCCAGTTTGCGCATTTCACCCATTTCCGTTGGTCCTACTGGAATTTCTCTTGTGCCAATGTGTTTCTCAGGCCGTGATTATCCTCTGGACAAAGAATCAGCTCCGTAGGACGCCGTTTAAGGCCAGTTTGCGCATTTCACCCATTTCCGTTGGTCCTACTGGAATTTCTCTTGTGCCAATGTGTTTCACAGGCCGTGATTATCCTCTGGACAAAGAATCAGCTCCGTATGACGCCGTTTAAGGCCAGTTTGCGCATTTCACCCATTTCCGTTGGTCCTACTGGAATTGCTCTTGTGCCAATGTGTTTCTCAGGCCGTGATTATCCTCTGGACAAAGAATCAGCTCCGTAGGACGCCGTTTAAGGCCAGTTTGCGCATTTCACCCATTTCCGTTGGTCCTACTGGAATTTCTCTTGTGCCAATGTGTTTCTCAGGCCGTGATTATCCTCTGGACAAAGAATCAGCTCCGTAGGACGCCGTTTAAGGCCAGTTTGCGCATTTCACCCATTTCCGTTGGTCCTACTGGAATTTCTCTTGTGCCAATGTGTTTCTCAGGCCGTGATTATCCTCTGGACAAAGAATCAGCTCCGTAGGACGCCGTTTAAGGCCAGTTTGCGCATTTCACCCATTTCCGTTGGTCCTACTGGAATTGCTCTTGTGCCAATGTGTTTCTCAGGCCGTGATTATCCTCTGGACAAAGAATCAGCTCCGTAGGACGCCGTTTAAGGCCAGTTTGCGCATTTCACCCATTTCCGTTGGTCCTACTGGAATTTCGCTTGTGCCAATGTGTTTCTCAGGCCGTGATTATCTTCTGGACAAAGAATCAGCTCCGTAGGACGCCGTTTAAGGCCAGTTTGCGCATTTAACCCATTTCCGTTGGTCCTACTGGAATTTCTCTTGTTCCAATGTGTTTCTCAGGCCGTGATTACCCTCTGGACAAAGGATCAGCTCCGTAGGACGCCGTTTAAGGCCAGTTTGCGCATTTAACCCATTTCCGTTGGTCCTACTGGAATTGCTCTTGTGCCAATGTGTTTCTCAGGCCGTGATTATCCTCTGGACAAAGAATCAGCTCCGTAGGACGCCGTTTAAGGCCAGTTTGCGCATTTCACCCATTTCCGTTGGTCCTACTGGAATTTCGCTTGTGCCAATGTGTTTCTCAGGCCGTGATTATCTTCTGGACAAAGAATCAGCTCCGTAGGACGCCGTTTGAGGCCAGTTTGCGCATTTAACCCATTTCCGTTGGTCCTACTGGAATTTCTCTTGTTCCAATGTGTTTCTCAGGCCGTGATTACCCTCTGGACAAAGGATCAGCTCCGTAGGACGCCGTTTAAGGCCAGTTTGCGCATTTAACCCATTTCCGTTGGTCCTACTGGAATTGCTCTTGTGCCAATGTGTTTCTCAGGCCGTGATTATCCTCTGGACAAAGAATCAGCTCCGTAGGACGCCGTTTACGGCCAGTTTGCGCATTTCACCCATTTCCGTTGGTCCTATTGGAATTTCTCTTGTGCCAATGTGTTTCTCAGGCCGTGATTATCCTCTGGACAAAGAATCAGCTCCGTAGGACGCCGTTTAAGGCCAGTTTGCGCATTTCACCCATTTCCGTTGGTCCTACTGGAATTGCTCTTGTGCCAATGTGTTTCTCAGGCCGTGATTATCCTCTGGACAAAGAATCAGCTCCGTAGGACGCCGTTTAAGGCCAGTTTGCGCATTTCACCCATTTCCGTTGGTCCTATTGGAATTTCTCTTGTGCCAATGTGTTTCTCAGGCCGTGATTATCCTCTGGACAAAGAATCAGCTCCGTAGGACGCCGTTTAAGGCCAGTTTGCGCATTTCACCCATTTCCGTTGGTCCTATTGGAATTTCTCTTGTGCCAATGTGTTTCTCAGGCCGTGATTATCCTCTGGACAAAGAATCAGCTCCGTAGGACGCCGTTTAAGGCCAGTTTGCGCATTTCACCCATTTCCGTTGGTCCTACTGAAATTTCTCTTGTGCCAATGTGTTTCTCAGGCCGTGATTATCCTCTGGACAAAGAATCAGCTCCGTAGGACGCCGTTTAAGGCCAGTTTGCGCATTTCACCCATTTCCGTTGGTCCTACTGGAATTTCTCTTGTGCCAATGTGTTTCTCAGGCCGTGATTATCTTCTGGACAAAGAATCAGCTCCGTAGGACGCCGTTTAAGGCCAGTTTGCGCATTTCACCCATTTCCGTTGGTCCTACTGGAATTTCTCTTGTGCCAATGTGTTTCTCAGGCCGTGATTATCCTCTGGACAAAGAATCAGCTCCGTAGGACGCCGTTTAAGGCCAGTTTGCGCATTTCACCCATTTCCATTGGTCCTACTGGAATTTCTCTTGTGCCAATGTGTTTCTCAGGCCGTGATTATCCTCTGGACAAAGAATCAGCTCCGTATGACGCCGTTTAAGGCCAGTTTGCGCATTTCACCCATTTCCGTTGGTCCTACTGGAATTGCTCTTGTGCCAATGTGTTTCTCAGGCCGTGATTATCCTCTGGACAAAGAATCAGCTCCGTAGGACGCCGTTTAAGGCCAGTTTGCGCATTTCACCCATTTCCGTTGGTCCTACTGGAATTTCTCTTGTGCCAATGTGTTTCTCAGGCCGTGATTATCCTCTGGACAAAGAATCAGCTCCGTAGGACGCCGTTTAAGGCCAGTTTGCGCATTTCACCCATTTCCGTTGGTCCTACTGGAATTTCTCTTGTGCCAATGTGTTTCTCAGGCCGTGATTATCCTCTGGACAAAGAATCAGCTCCGTAGGACGCCGTTTAAGGCCAGTTTGCGCATTTCACCCATTTCCGTTGGTCCTACTGGAATTGCTCCTGTGCCAATGTGTTTCTCAGGCCGTGATTATCCTCTGGACAAAGAATCAGCTCCGTAGGACGCCGTTTAAGGCCAGTTTGCGCATTTCACCCATTTCCGTTGGTCCTACTGGAATTTCGCTTGTGCCAATGTGTTTCTCAGGCCGTGATTATCCTCTGGACAAAGAATCAGCTCCGTAGGACGCCGTTTAAGGCCAGTTTGCGCATTTAACCCATTTCCGTTGGTCCTACTGGAATTTCTCTTGTTCCAATGTGTTTCTCAGGCCGTGATTACCCTCTGGACAAAGGATCAGCTCCGTAGGAAGCCGTTTAGGGCCAGTTTGCGCATTTCACCCATTTCCGTTGGTCCTACTGGAATTGCTCTTGTGCCAATGTGTTTCTCAGGCCGTGATTATCCTCTGGACAAAGAATCAGCTCCGTAGGACGCCGTTTAAGGCCAGTTTGCGCATTTCACCCATTTCCGTTGGTCCTACTGGAATTTCTCTTGTGCCAATGTGTTTCTCAGGCCGTGATTATCCTCTGGATAAAGAATCAGCTCCGTAGGACGCCGTTTATAGCCAGTTTGCGCATTTCACCCATTTCCGTTGGTCCTACTGGAATTTCTCTTGTGCCAATGTGTTTCTCAGGCCGTGATTATCCTCTGGACAAAGAATCAGCTCCGTAGGACGCCGTTTAAGGCCAGTTTGCGCATTTCACCCATTTCCGTTGGTCCTACTGGAATTTCGCTTGTGCCAATGTGTTTCTCAGGCCGTGATTATCCTCTGGACAAAGAATCAGCTCCGTAGGACGCCGTTTCAGCCCAGTTTGCGCATTTCACCCATTTCCGTTGGTCCTACT
Organism: Fasciola hepatica; assembly: GCA_948099385.1. NCBI lineage: Eukaryota > Metazoa > Platyhelminthes > Trematoda > Plagiorchiida > Fasciolidae > Fasciola > Fasciola hepatica. The sequence continues at coordinate 16,703 of CANUEZ040000619.1, read as the reverse complement.
GGAATTTCTCTTGTGCCAATGTGTTTCTCAGGCCGTGATTATCCTCTGGACAAAGAATCAGCTCCGCAGGACGCCGTTTTAGGCCAGTTTGCGCATTTCACCCATTTCCGTTGGTCCTACTGGAATTTCTCTTGTTCCAATGTGTTTCTCAGGCCGTGATTACCCTCTGGACAAAGGATCAGCTCCGTAGGACGCCGTTTAAGGCCAGTTTGCGCATTTCACCCATTTCCGTTGGTCCTACTGGAATTTCTCTTGTGCCAATGTGTTTCTCAGGCCGTGATTATCCTCTGGACAAAGAATCAGCTCCGTAGGACGCCGTTTAAGGCCAGTTTGCGCATTTCACCCATTTCCGTTGGTCCTACTGGAATTTCTCTTGTTCCAATGTGTTTCTCAGGCCGTGATTATCCTCTGGACAAAGAATCAGCTCCGTAGGACGCCGTTTCAGCCCAGTTTGCGCATTTCACCCATTTCCGTTGGTCCTACTGAAATTTCTCTTGTGCCAATGTGTTTCTCAGGCCGTGATTATCCTCTGGACAAAGAATCAGCTCCGTAGGACGCCGTTTAAGGCCAGTTTGCGGATTTCACCCATTTCCGTTGGTCCTACTGGAATTTCGCTTGTGCCAATGTGTTTCTCAGGCCGTGATTATCTTCTGGACAAAGAATCAGCTCCGTAGGACGCCGTTTAAGCCCATTTTGCGCATTTCACCCATTTCCGTTGGTCCTACTGGAATTTCTCTTGTGCCAATGTGTTTCTCAGGCCGTGATTATCCTCTGGACAAAGAATCAGCTCCGTAGGACGCCGTTTAAGGCCAGTTTGCGCATTTAACCCATTTCCGTTGGTCCTACTGGAATTTCTCTTGTGCCAATGTGTTTCTGAGGCCGTGATTATCCTCTGGACAAAGAATCAGCTCCGCAGGACGCCGTTTAAGGCCAGTTTGCGCATTTCACCCATTTCCGTTGGTCCTACTGGAATTTCTCTTGTGCCAATGTGTTTCTCAGGCCGTGATTATCCTCTGGACAAAGAATCAGCTCCGTAGGACGCCGTTTAAGGCCAGTTTGCGCATTTCACCCATTTCCGTTGGTCCTACTGGAATTTCTCTTGTTCCAATGTGTTTCTCAGGCCGTGATTACCCTCTGGACAAAGGATCAGCTCCGTAGGACGCCGTTTAAGGCCAGTTTGCGCATTTCACCCATTTCCGTTAATCCTACTGAAATTTCTCTTGTGCCAATGTGTTTCTCAGGCCGTGATTATCCTCTGGACAAAGAATCAGCTCCGTAGGACGCCGTTTAAGGCCAGTTTGCGCATTTCACCCATTTCCGTTAATCATACTGAAAATTCTCTTGTGCCAATGTGTTTCTCAGGCCGTGATTATCCTCTGGACAAAGAATCAGCTCCGTAGGACGCCGTTTAAGGCCAGTTTGCGCATTTCACCCATTTCCGTTGGTCCTACTGGAATTTCTCTTGTGCCAATGTGTTTATCAGGCCGTGATTATCTTCTGGACAAAGAATCAGCTCCGTAGGACGCCGTTTGAGCCCAGTTTGCGCATTTAACCCATTTCCGTTGGTCCTACTGGAATTTCTCTTGTGCCAATGTGTTTCTCAGGCCGTGATTATCCTCTGGACAAAGAATCAGCTCCGCAGGACGCCGTTTAAGGCCAGTTTGCGCATTTCACCCATTTCCGTTGGTCCTACTGAAATTTCTCTTGTGCCAATGTGTTTCTCAGGCCGTGATTATCCTCTGGACAAAGAATCAGCTCCGTAGGACGCCGTTTAAAGCCAGTTTGCGGATTTCACCCATTTCCGTTGGTCCTACTGGAATTTCTCTTGTGCCAATGTGTTTCTCAGGCCGTGATTACCCTCTGGACAAAGGATCAGCTCCGTAGGACGCCGTTTAAGGCCAGTTTGCGCATTTCACCCATTTCCGTTGGTCCTACTGGAATTTCTCTTGTGCCAATGTGTTTATCAGGCCGTGATTATCTTCTGGACAAAGAATCAGCTCCGTAGGACGCCGTTTGAGCCCAGTTTGCGCATTTAACCCATTTCCGTTGGTCCTACTGGAATTTCTCTTGTGCCAATGTGTTTCTCAGGCCGTGATTATCCTCTGGACAAAGAATCAGCTCCGCAGGACGCCGTTTAAGGCCAGTTTGCGCATTTCACCCATTTCCGTTGGTCCTACTGAAATTTCTCTTGTGCCAATGTGTTTCTCAGGCCGTGATTATCCTCTGGACAAAGAATCAGCTCCGTAGGACGCCGTTTAAAGCCAGTTTGCGGATTTCACCCATTTCCGTTGGTCCTACTGGAATTTCTCTTGTGCCAATGTGTTTCTCAGGCCGTGATTACCCTCTGGACAAAGGATCAGCTCCGTAGGACGCCGTTTAAGGCCAGTTTGCGCATTTCACCCATTTCCGTTGGTCCTACTGGAATTTCTCTTGTGCCAATGTGTTTCTCAGGCTGTGATTATCCTCTGGACAAAGAATCAGCTCCGTAGGACGCCGTTTGAGGCCAGTTTGCGCATTTCACCCATTTCCGTTGGTCCTACTGGAATTTCGCTTGTGCCAATGTGTTTCTCAGGCCGTGATTATCCTCTGGACAAAGAATCAGCTCCGCAGGACGCCGTTTAAGGCCAGTTTGCGCATTTCACCCATTTCCGTTGGTCCTACTGAAATTTCTCTTGTGCCAATGTGTTTCTCAGGCCGTGATTATCCTCTGGACAAAGAATCAGCTCCGTAGGACGCCGTTTGAGGTCAGTTTGCGCATTTCACCCATTTCCATTGGTCCTACTGGAATTTCTCTTGTGCCAATGTGTTTATCAGGCCGTGATTATCCTCTGGACAAAGAATCAGCTCCGTAGGACGCCGTTTAAGGCCAGTTTGCGCATTTCACCCATTTCCGTTAATCCTACTGAAAATTCTCTTGTGCCAATGTGTTTCTCAGGCCGTGATTATCCTCTGGACAAAGAATCAGCTCCGTAGGACGCCGTTTAAGGCCAGTTTGCGCATTTCACCCATTTCCATTGGTCCTACTGGAATTTCTCTTGTGCCAATGTGTTTCTCAGGCCGTGATTATCCTCTGGACAAAGAATCAGCTCCGTAGGACGCCGTTTAAGGCCAGTTTGCGCATTTCACCCATTTCCGTTGGTCCTACTGGAATTTCTCTTGTGCCAATGTGTTTCTCAGGCCGTGATTATCCTCTGGACAAAGAATCAGCTCCGTAGGACGCCGTTTAAGGCCAGTTTGCGCATTTCACCCATTTCCGTTGGTCCTACTGAAATTTCTCTTGTGCCAATGTGTTTCTCAGGCCGTGATTATCCTCTGGACAAAGAATCAGCTCCGTAGGACGCCGTTTAAGGCCAGTTTGCGCATTTCACCCATTTCCGTTGGTCCTACTGGAATTTCTCTTGTTCCAATGTGTTTCTCAGGCCGTGATTATCCTCTGGACAAAGGATCAGCTCCGTAGGACGCCGTTTAAGGCCAGTTTGCGCATTTCACCCATTTCCGTTGGTCCTACTGGAATTTCTCTTGTGCCAATGTGTTTCTCAGGCCGTGATTATCCTCTGGACAAAGAATCAGCTCCGCAGGACGCCGTTTAAGGCCAGTTTGCGCATTTCACCCATTTCCGTTGGTCCTACTGAAATTTCTCTTGTGCCAATGTGTTTCTCAGGCCGTGATTATCCTCTGGACAAAGAATCAGCTCCGTAGGACGCCGTTTAAAGCCAGTTTGCGGATTTCACCCATTTCCGTTGGTCCTACTGGAATTTCTCTTGTGCCAATGTGTTTCTCAGGCCGTGATTACCCTCTGGACAAAGGATCAGCTCCGTAGGACGCCGTTTAAGGCCAGTTTGCGCATTTCACCCATTTCCGTTGGTCCTACTGGAATTTCTCTTGTGCCAATGTGTTTCTCAGGCTGTGATTATCCTCTGGACAAAGAATCAGCTCCGTAGGACGCCGTTTGAGGCCAGTTTGCGCATTTCACCCATTTCCGTTGGTCCTACTGGAATTTCGCTTGTGCCAATGTGTTTCTCAGGCCGTGATTATCCTCTGGACAAAGAATCAGCTCCGCAGGACGCCGTTTAAGGCCAGTTTGCGCATTTCACCCATTTCCGTTGGTCCTACTGAAATTTCTCTTGTGCCAATGTGTTTCTCAGGCCGTGATTATCCTCTGGACAAAGAATCAGCTCCGTAGGACGCCGTTTGAGGTCAGTTTGCGCATTTCACCCATTTCCATTGGTCCTACTGGAATTTCTCTTGTGCCAATGTGTTTATCAGGCCGTGATTATCCTCTGGACAAAGAATCAGCTCCGTAGGACGCCGTTTAAGGCCAGTTTGCGCATTTCACCCATTTCCGTTAATCCTACTGAAAATTCTCTTGTGCCAATGTGTTTCTCAGGCCGTGATTATCCTCTGGACAAAGAATCAGCTCCGTAGGACGCCGTTTAAGGCCAGTTTGCGCATTTCACCCATTTCCATTGGTCCTACTGGAATTTCTCTTGTGCCAATGTGTTTCTCAGGCCGTGATTATCCTCTGGACAAAGAATCAGCTCCGTAGGACGCCGTTTAAGGCCAGTTTGCGCATTTCACCCATTTCCGTTGGTCCTACTGGAATTTCTCTTGTGCCAATGTGTTTCTCAGGCCGTGATTATCCTCTGGACAAAGAATCAGCTCCGTAGGACGCCGTTTAAGGCCAGTTTGCGCATTTCACCCATTTCCGTTGGTCCTACTGGAATTTCTCTTGTTCCAATGTGTTTCTCAGGCCGTGATTATCCTCTGGACAAAGGATCAGCTCCGTAGGACGCCGTTTAAGGCCAGTTTGCGCATTTCACCCATTTCCGTTGGTCCTACTGGAATTTCTCTTGTGCCAATGTGTTTCTCAGGCCGTGATTATCCTCTGGACAAAGAATCAGCTCCGTAGGACGCCGTTTAGGGCCAGTTTGCGCATTTCACCCATTTCCGTTGGTCCTACTGGAATTTCTCTTGTGCCAATGTGTTTCTCAGGCCGTGATTATCCTCTGGACAAAGAATCAGCTCCGTAGGACGCCGTTTAAGGCCAGTTTGCGCATTTCACCCATTTCCGTTGGTCCTACTGGAATTTCTCTTGTGCCAATGTGTTTATCAGGCCGTGATTATCCTCTGGACAAAGAATCAGCTCCGTAGGACGCCGTTTAAGGCCAGTTTGCGCATTTCACCCATTTCCGTTGGTCCTACTGGAATTTCTCTTGTGCCAATGTGTTTCTCAGGCCGTGATTATCCTCTGGACAAAGAATCAGCTCCGCAGGACGCCGTTTAAGGCCAGTTTGCGCATTTCACCCATTTCCGTTGGTCCTACTGAAATTTCTCTTGTGCCAATGTGTTTCTCAGGCCGTGATTATCCTCTGGACAAAGAATCAGCTCCGTAGGACGCCGTTTAAGCCCAGTTTGCGCATTTCACCCATTTCCGTTGGTCCTACTGGAATTTCTCTTGTGCCAATGTGTTTCTCAGGCCGTGATTATCCTCTGGACAAAGAATCAGCTCCGTAGGACGCCGTTTAAGGCCAGTTTGCGCATTTCACCCATTTCCGTTGGTCCTACTGAAATTTCTCTTGTGCCAATGTGTTTCTCAGGCCGTGATTATCCTCTGGACAAAGAATCAGCTCCGTAGGACGCCGTTTGAGGTCAGTTTGCGCATTTCACCCATTTCCATTGGTCCTACTGGAATTTCTCTTGTGCCAATGTGTTTATCAGGCCGTGATTATCCTCTGGACAAAGAATCAGCTCCGTAGGACGCCGTTTAAGGCCAGTTTGCGCATTTCACCCATTTCCGTTGGTCCTACTGGAATTTCTCTTGTGCCAATGTGTTTATCAGGCCGTGATTATCCTCTGGACAAAGAATCAGCTCCGTAGGACGCCGTTTAAGGCCAGTTTGCGCATTTCACCCATTTCCGTTGGTCCTACTGGAATTTCTCTTGTGCCAATGTGTTTCTCAGGCCGTGATTATCCTCTGGACAAAGAATCAGCTCCGCAGGACGCCGTTTAAGGCCAGTTTGCGCATTTCACCCATTTCCGTTGGTCCTACTGAAATTTCTCTTGTGCCAATGTGTTTCTCAGGCCGTGATTATCCTCTGGACAAAGAATCAGCTCCGTAGGACGCCGTTTAAGCCCAGTTTGCGCATTTCACCCATTTCCGTTGGTCCTACTGGAATTTCTCTTGTGCCAATGTGTTTCTCAGGCCGTGATTATCCTCTGGACAAAGAATCAGCTCCGCAGGACGCCGTTTAAGGCCAGTTTGCGCATTTCACCCATTTCCGTTGGTCCTACTGAAATTTCTCTTGTGCCAATGTGTTTCTCAGGCCGTGATTATCCTCTGGACAAAGAATCAGCTCCGTAGGACGCCGTTTAAGCCCAGTTTGCGCATTTCACCCATTTCCGTTGGTCCTACTGGAATTTCTCTTGTGCCAATGTGTTTATCAGGCCGTGATTATCCTCTGGACAAAGAATCAGCTCCGTAGGACGCCGTTTAAGGCCAGTTTGCGGATTTCACCCATTTCCGTTGGTCCTACTGAAATTTCTCTTGTGCCAATGTGTTTCTCAGGCCGTGATTATCCTCTGGACAAAGAATCAGCTCCGTAGGACGCCGTTTGAGGTCAGTTTGCGCATTTCACCCATTTCCATTGGTCCTACTGGAATTTCTCTTGTGCCAATGTGTTTATCAGGCCGTGATTATCCTCTGGACAAAGAATCAGCTCCGTAGGACGCCGTTTAAGGCCAGTTTGCGCATTTCACCCATTTCCGTTGGTCCTACTGGAATTTCTCTTGTGCCAATGTGTTTATCAGGCCGTGATTATCCTCTGGACAAAGAATCAGCTCCGTAGGACGCCGTTTAAGGCCAGTTTGCGCATTTCACCCATTTCCGTTGGTCCTACTGGAATTTCTCTTGTGCCAATGTGTTTCTCAGGCCGTGATTATCCTCTGGACAAAGAATCAGCTCCGCAGGACGCCGTTTAAGGCCAGTTTGCGCATTTCACCCATTTCCGTTGGTCCTACTGAAATTTCTCTTGTGCCAATGTGTTTCTCAGGCCGTGATTATCCTCTGGACAAAGAATCAGCTCCGTAGGACGCCGTTTAAGCCCAGTTTGCGCATTTCACCCATTTCCGTTGGTCCTACTGGAATTTCTCTTGTGCCAATGTGTTTCTCAGGCCGTGATTATCCTCTGGACAAAGAATCAGCTCCGTAGGACGCCGTTTAAGGCCAGTTTGCGCATTTCACCCATTTCCGTTGGTCCTACTGGAATTTCTCTTGTGCCAATGTGTTTCTCAGGCCGTGATTATCCTCTGGACAAAGAATCAGCTCCGTAGGACGCCGTTTAAGGCCAGTTTGCGCATTTCACCCATTTCCGTTGGTCCTACTGGAATTTCTCTTGTTCCAATGTGTTTCTCAGGCCGTGATTACCCTCTGGACAAAGGATCAGCTCCGTAGGACGCCGTTTAAGGCCAGTTTGCGCATTTCACCCATTTCCGTTGGTCCTACTGGAATTTCTCTTGTGCCAATGTGTTTCTCAGGCCGTGATTATCCTCTGGACAAAGAATCAGCTCCGTAGGACGCCGTTTAGGGCCAGTTTGCGCATTTCACCCATTTCCGTTAATCCTACTGAAAATTCTCTTGTGCCAATGTGTTTCTCAGGCCGTGATTATCCTCTGGACAAAGAATCAGCTCCGTAGGACGCCGTTTAAGGCCAGTTTGCGCATTTCACCCATTTCCGTTGGTCCTACTGGAATTTCTCTTGTGCCAATGTGTTTATCAGGCCGTGATTATCCTCTGGACAAAGAATCAGCTCCGTAGGACGCCGTTTAAGCCCAGTTTGCGCATTTCACCCATTTCCGTTGGTCCTACTGGAATTTCTCTTGTGCCAATGTGTTTCTCAGGCCGTGATTATCCTCTGGACAAAGAATCAGCTCCGTAGGACGCCGTTTAAGGCCAGTTTGCGCATTTCACCCATTTCCGTTGGTCCTACTGGAATTTCTCTTGTGCCAATGTGTTTCTCAGGCCGTGATTATCCTCTGGACAAAGAATCAGCTCCGTAGGACGCCGTTTAAGGCCAGTTTGCGGATTTCACCCATTTCCGTTGGTCCTACTGAAATTTCTCTTGTGCCAATGTGTTTCTCAGGCCGTGATTATCCTCTGGACAAAGAATCAGCTCCGTAGGACGCCGTTTGAGGTCAGCTTGCGCATTTCACCCATTTCCGTTGGTCCTACTGGAATTTCTCTTGTGCCAATGTGTTTATCAGGCCGTGATTATCCTCTGGACAAAGAATCAGCTCCGTAGGACGCAGTTTAACGCCAGTTTGCGCATTTCACCCATTTCCGTTAATCCTACTGAAAATTCTCTTGTGCCAATCTGTTTCTCAGGCCGTGATTATCCTCTGGACAAAGAATCAGCTCCGTAGGACGCCGTTTAAGGCCAGTTTGCGCATTTCACCCATTTCCGTTAATCCTACTGAAAATTATCTTGTGCCAATGTGTTTCTCAGGCCGTGATTATCCTCTGGACAAAGAATCAGCTCCGTAGGACGCCGTTTAAGGCCAGTTTGCGCATTTCACCCATTTCCGTTGGTCCTACTGGAATTTCTCTTGTGCCAATGTGTTTCTCAGGCCGTGATTATCCTCTGGACAAAGAATCAGCTCCGTAGGACGCCGTTTAAGGCCAGTTTGCGCATTTCACCCATTTCCGTTGGTCCTACTGAAATTTCTCTTGTGCCAATGTGTTTCTCAGGCCGTGATTATCCTCTGGACAAAGAATCAGCTCCGTAGGACGCCGTTTAAGGCCAGTTTGCGCATTTCACCCATTTCCGTTGGTCCTACTGGAATTTCTCTTGTTCCAATGTGTTTCTCAGGCCGTGATTATCCTCTGGACAAAGAATCAGCTCCGTAGGACGCCGTTTAAGGCCAGTTTGCGCATTTCACCCATTTCCGTTAATCCTACTGAAAATTCTCTTGTGCCAATGTGTTTATCAGGCCGTGATTATCCTCTGGACAAAGAATCAGCTCCGTAGGACGCCGTTTAAGGCCAGTTTGCGCATTTCACTCATTTCCGTTGGTCCTACTGGAATTTCTCTTGTGCCAATGTGTTTCTCAGGCCGTGATTATCCTCTGGACAAAGAATCAGCTCCGTAGGACGCCGTTTAAGGCCAGTTTGCGCATTTCACCCATTTCCGTTGGTCCTACTGAAATTTCTCTTGTGCCAATCTGTTTCTCAGGCCGTGATTATCCTCTGGACAAAGAATCAGCTCCGTAGGACGCCGTTTAAGCCCAGTTTGCGCATTTCACCCATTTCCGTTGGTCCTACTGGAATTTCTCTTGTGCCAATGTGTTTCTCAGGCCGTGATTATCCTCTGGACAAAGAATCAGCTCCGTAGGACGCCGTTTAAGGCCAGTTTGCGCATTTCACCCATTTCCGTTGGTCCTACTGGAATTTCTCTTGTTCCAATGTGTTTCTCAGGCCGTGATTATCCTCTGGACAAAGGATCAGCTCCGTAGGACGCCGTTTAAGGCCAGTTTGCGCATTTCACCCATTTCCGTTGGTCCTACTGGAATTTCTCTTGTGCCAATGTGTTTCTCAGGCTGTGATTATCCTCTGGACAAAGAATCAGCTCCGTAGGACGCCGTTTAAGCCCAGTTTGCGCATTTCACCCATTTCCGTTGGTCCTACTGGAATTTCTCTTGTGCCAATGTGTTTCTCAGGCCGTGATTATCCTCTGGACAAAGAATCAGCTCCGTAGGACGCCGTTTAAGGCCAGTTTGCGCATTTCACCCATTTCCGTTGGTCCTACTGAAATTTCTCTTGTGCCAATGTGTTTCTCAGGCCGTGATTATCCTCTGGACAAAGAATCAGCTCCGTAGGACGCCGTTTGAGGCCAGTTTGCGCATTTCACCCATTTCCATTGGTCCTACTGGAATTTCTCTTGTGCCAATGTGTTTCTCAGGCCGTGATTATCCTCTGGACAAAGAATCAGCTCCGTAGGACGCTGTTTAAGGCCAGTTTGCGCATTTCACCCATTTCCGTTGGTCCTACTGGAATTTCTCTTGTGCCAATGTGTTTCTCAGGCCGTGATTATCCTCTGGACAAAGAATCAGCTCCGTAGGACGCCGTTTAAGGCCAGTTTGCGGATTTCACCCATTTCCGTTGGTCCTACTGGAATTTCTCTTGTGCCAATGTGTTTCTCAGGCCGTGATTATCCTCTGGACAAAGAATCAGCTCCGTAGGACGCCGTTTAAGGCCAGTTTGCGCATTTCACCCATTTCCGTTGGTCCTACTGGAATTTCTCTTGTGCCAATGTGTTTCTCAGGCCGTGATTATCCTCTGGACAAAGAATCAGCTCCGTAGGACGCCGTTTAAGGCCAGTTTGCGCATTTCACCCATTTCCGTTGGTCCTACTGGAATTTCTCTTGTGCCAATGTGTTTCTCAGGCCGTGATTATCCTCTGGACAAAGAATCAGCTCCGTAGGACGCCGTTTAAGGCCAGTTTGCGCATTTCACCCATTTCCGTTGGTCCTACTGGAATTTCTCTTGTGCCAATGTGTTTCTCAGGCCGTGATTATCCTCTGGACAAAGAATCAGCTCCGTAGGACGCCGTTTAAGGCCAGTTTGCGCATTTCACCCATTTCCGTTGGTCCTACTGGAATTTCTCTTGTTCCAATGTGTTTCTCAGGCCGTGATTATCCTCTGGACAAAGAATCAGCTCCGTAGGACGCCGTTTAAGGCCAGTTTGCGCATTTAACCCATTTCCGTTGGTCCTACTGGAATTTCTCTTGTTCCAATGTGTTTCTCAGGCCGTGATTACCCTCTGGACAAAGGATCAGCTCCGTAGGACGCCGTTTAAGGCCAGTTTGCGCATTTCACCCATTTCCGTTGGTCCTACTGGAATTTCTCTTGTGCCAATGTGTTTCTCAGGCCGTGATTATCCTCTGGACAAAGAATCAGCTCCGTAGGACGCCGTTTAAGGCCAGTTTGCGCATTTCACCCATTTCCGTTGGTCCTACTGGAATTTCTCTTGTGCCAATGTGTTTCTCAGGCCGTGATTATCCTCTGGACAAAGAATCAGCTCCGTAGGACGCCGTTTAAGGCCAGTTTGCGCATTTCACCCATTTCCGTTGGTCCTACTGGAATTTCTCTTGTGCCAATGTGATTCTCAGGCCGTGATTATCCTCTGGACAAAGAATCAGCTCCGTAGGACGCCGTTTGAGGCCAGTTTGCGCATTTCACCCATTTCCATTGGTCCTACTGGAATTTCTCTTGTGCCAATGTGTTTCTCAGGCCGTGATTATCCTCTGGACAAAGAATCAGCTCCGTAGGACGCCGTTTAAGGCCAGTTTGCGCATTTCACCCATTTCCGTTGGTCCTACTGGAATTTCTCTTGTGCCAATGTGTTTCTCAGGCCGTGATTATCCTCTGGACAAAGAATCAGCTCCGTAGGACGCCGTTTAAGGCCAGTTTGCGCATTTCACCCATTTCCGTTGGTCCTACTGGAATTTCTCTTGTGCCAATGTGTTTCTCAGGCCGTGATTATCCTCTGGACAAAGAATCAGCTCCGTAGGACGCCGTTTAAGGCCAGTTTGCGCATTTCACCCATTTCCGTTGGTCCTACTGAAATTTCTCCTGTGCCAATGTGTTTCTCAGGCCGTGATTATCCTCTGGACAAAGAATCAGCTCCGTAGGACGCCGTTTAAGGCCAGTTTGCGCATTTCACCCATTTCCGTTGGTCCCACTGGAATTTCTCTTGTGCCAATGTGTTTCTCAGGCCGTGATTATCCTCTGGACAAAGAATCAGCTCCGCAGGACGCCGTTTAAGGCCAGTTTGCGCATTTCACCCATTTCCGTTGGTCCTACTGAAATTTCTCTTGTGCCAATGTGTTTCTCAGGCCGTGATTATCCTCTGGACAAAGAATCAGCTCCGTAGGACGCCGTTTAAGGCCAGTTTGCGCATTTCACCCATTTCCGTTGGTCCTACTGGAATTTCTCTTGTGCCAATGTGTTTCTCAGGCCGTGATTATCCTCTGGACAAAGAATCAGCTCCGTAGGACGCCGTTTAAGGCCAGTTTGCGCATTTCACCCATTTCCGTTGGTCCTACTGGAATTTCTCTTGTTCCAATGTGTTTCTCAGGCCGTGATTACCCTCTGGACAAAGAATCAGCTCCGTAGGACGCCGTTTAAGGCCAGTTTGCGCATTTCACCCATTTCCGTTGGTCCTACTGGAATTTCTCTTGTGCCAATGTGTTTCTCAGGCCGTGATTATCCTCTGGACAAAGAATCAGCTCCGTAGGACGCCGTTTAAGGCCAGTTTGCGCATTTCACCCATTTCCGCTGGTCCTACTGGAATTTCTCTTGTGCCAATGTGTTTCTCAGGCCGTGATTATCCTCTGGACAAAGAATCAGCTCCGTATGACGCCGTTTAAGGCCAGTTTGCGCATTTCACCCATTTCCGTTGGTCCTACTGGAATTTCTCTTGTGCCAATGTGTTTCTCAGGCCGTGATTATCCTCTGGACAAAGAATCAGCTCCGTAGGACGCCGTTTAAGGCCAGTTTGCGCATTTCACCCATTTCCGTTGGTCCTACTGGAATTTCTCTTGTGCCAATGTGTTTCTCAGGCCGTGATTATACTCTGGACAAAGAATCAGCTCCGTAGGACGCCGTTTAAGGCCAGTTTGCGCATTTCACCCATTTCCGTTAATCCTACTGAAAATTCTCTTGTGCCAATGTGTTTCTCAGGCCGTGATTATCCTCTGGACAAAGAATCAGCTCCGTAGGACGCCGTTTAAGGCCAGTTTGCGCATTTCACCCATTTCCGTTGGTCCTACTGGAATTTCTCTTGTGCCAATGTGTTTCTCAGGCCGTGATTATCCTCTGGACAAAGAATCAGCTCCGTAGGACGCCGTTTAAGGCCAGTTTGCGCATTTCACCCATTTCCGTTGGTCCTACTGGAATTTCTCTTGTGCCAATGTGTTTATCAGGCCGTGATTATCCTCTGGACAAAGAATCAGCTCCGTAGGACGCCGTTTAAGGCCAGTTTGCGCATTTCACCCATTTCCGTTGGTCCTACTGGAATTGCTCTTGTGCCAATGTGTTTCTCAGGCCGTGATTATCCTCTGGACAAAGATTCAGCTCCGTAGGACGCCGTTTAAGGCCAGTTTGCGCATTTCACCCATTTCCGTTGGTCCTACTGGAATTTCTCTTGTGCCAATGTGTTTATCAGGCCGTGATTATCCTCTGGACAAAGAATCAGCTCCGTAGGACGCCGTTTAAGGCCAGTTTGCGCATTTCACCCATTTCCGTTGGTCCTACTGGAATTTCTCTTGTGCCAATGTGATTCTCAGGCCGTGATTATCCTCTGGACAAAGAATCAGCTCCGTAGGACGCCGTTTGAGGCCAGTTTGCGCATTTCACCCATTTCCATTGGTCCTACTGGAATTTCTCTTGTGCCAATGTGTTTCTCAGGCCGTGATTATCCTCTGGACAAAGAATCAGCTCCGTAGGACGCCGTTTAAGGCCAGTTTGCGCATTTCACCCATTTCCGTTGGTCCTACTGGAATTTCTCTTGTGCCAATGTGTTTCTCAGGCCGTGATTATCCTCTGGACAAAGAATCAGCTCCGTAGGACGCCGTTTAAGGCCAGTTTGCGCATTTCACCCATTTCCGTTGGTCCTACTGGAATTTCTCTTGTGCCAATGTGTTTCTCAGGCCGTGATTATCCTCTGGACAAAGAATCAGCTCCGTAGGACGCCGTTTAAGGCCAGTTTGCGCATTTCACCCATTTCCGTTGGTCCTACTGAAATTTCTCCTGTGCCAATGTGTTTCTCAGGCCGTGATTATCCTCTGGACAAAGAATCAGCTCCGTAGGACGCCGTTTAAGGCCAGTTTGCGCATTTCACCCATTTCCGTTGGTCCCACTGGAATTTCTCTTGTGCCAATGTGTTTCTCAGGCCGTGATTATCCTCTGGACAAAGAATCAGCTCCGCAGGACGCCGTTTAAGGCCAGTTTGCGCATTTCACCCATTTCCGTTGGTCCTACTGAAATTTCTCTTGTGCCAATGTGTTTCTCAGGCCGTGATTATCCTCTGGACAAAGAATCAGCTCCGTAGGACGCCGTTTAAGGCCAGTTTGCGCATTTCACCCATTTCCGTTGGTCCTACTGGAATTTCTCTTGTGCCAATGTGTTTCTCAGGCCGTGATTATCCTCTGGACAAAGAATCAGCTCCGTAGGACGCCGTTTAAGGCCAGTTTGCGCATTTCACCCATTTCCGTTGGTCCTACTGGAATTTCTCTTGTTCCAATGTGTTTCTCAGGCCGTGATTACCCTCTGGACAAAGAATCAGCTCCGTAGGACGCCGTTTAAGGCCAGTTTGCGCATTTCACCCATTTCCGTTGGTCCTACTGGAATTTCTCTTGTGCCAATGTGTTTCTCAGGCCGTGATTATCCTCTGGACAAAGAATCAGCTCCGTAGGACGCCGTTTAAGGCCAGTTTGCGCATTTCACCCATTTCCGCTGGTCCTACTGGAATTTCTCTTGTGCCAATGTGTTTCTCAGGCCGTGATTATCCTCTGGACAAAGAATCAGCTCCGTATGACGCCGTTTAAGGCCAGTTTGCGCATTTCACCCATTTCCGTTGGTCCTACTGGAATTTCTCTTGTGCCAATGTGTTTCTCAGGCCGTGATTATCCTCTGGACAAAGAATCAGCTCCGTAGGACGCCGTTTAAGGCCAGTTTGCGCATTTCACCCATTTCCGTTGGTCCTACTGGAATTTCTCTTGTGCCAATGTGTTTCTCAGGCCGTGATTATACTCTGGACAAAGAATCAGCTCCGTAGGACGCCGTTTAAGGCCAGTTTGCGCATTTCACCCATTTCCGTTAATCCTACTGAAAATTCTCTTGTGCCAATGTGTTTCTCAGGCCGTGATTATCCTCTGGACAAAGAATCAGCTCCGTAGGACGCCGTTTAAGGCCAGTTTGCGGATTTCACCCATTTCCGTTGGTCCTACTGGAATTTCTCTTGTGCCAATGTGTTTCTCAGGCCGTGATTATCCTCTGGACAAAGAATCAGCTCCGTAGGACGCCGTTTAAGGCCAGTTTGCGCATTTCACCCATTTCCGTTGGTCCTACTGGAATTTCTCTTGTGCCAATGTGTTTATCAGGCCGTGATTATCCTCTGGACAAAGAATCAGCTCCGTAGGACGCCGTTTAAGGCCAGTTTGCGCATTTCACCCATTTCCGTTGGTCCTACTGGAATTGCTCTTGTGCCAATGTGTTTCTCAGGCCGTGATTATCCTCTGGACAAAGATTCAGCTCCGTAGGACGCCGTTTAAGGCCAGTTTGCGCATTTCACCCATTTCCGTTGGTCCTACTGGAATTTCTCTTGTGCCAATGTGTTTCTCAGGCCGTGATTATCCTCTGGACAAAGAATCAGCTCCGTAGGACGCCGTTTAAGGCCAGTTTGCGCATTTCACCCATTTCCGCTGGTCCTACTGGAATTTCTCTTGTGCCAATGTGTTTCTCAGGCCGTGATTATCCTCTGGACAAAGAATCAGCTCCGCAGGACGCCGTTTAAGGCCAGTTTGCGCATTTCACCCATTTCCGTTGGTCCTACTGAAATTTCTCTTGTGCCAATGTGTTTCTCAGGCCGTGATTATCCTCTGGACAAAGAATCAGCTCCGTAGGACGCCGTTTAAGGCCAGTTTGCGCATTTCACCCATTTCCGTTGGTCCTACTGGAATTTCTCTTGTGCCAATGTGTTTCTCAGGCCGTGATTATCCTCTGGACAAAGAATCAGCTCCGTAGGACGCCGTTTAAGGCCAGTTTGCGCATTTCACCCATTTCCGTTGGTCCTGCTGGAATTTCTCTTGTGCCAATGTGTTTCTCAGGCCGTGATTATCTCTGGACAAAGAATCAGCTCCGTAGGACGCCGTTTAAGGCCAGTTTGCGCATTTCACCCATTTCCGTTGGTCCTACTGGAATTTCTCTTGTTCCAATGTGTTTCTCAGGCCGTGATTATCCTCTGGACAAAGAATCAGCTCCGTAGGACGCCGTTTAAGGCCAGTTTGCGCATTTCACCCATTTCCGTTGGTCCTACTGGAATTTCTCTTGTTCCAATGTGTTTCTCAGGCCGTGATTATCCTCTGGACAAAGATCAGCTCCGTAGGACGCCGTTTAAGGCCAGTTTGCGCATTTCACCCATTTCCGTTGGTCCTACTGGAATTTCTCTTGTGCCAATGTGTTTCTCAGGCCGTGATTATCCTCTGGACAAAGAATCAGCTCCGTAGGACGCCGTTTAAGGCCAGTTTGCGCATTTCACCCATTTCCGTTGGTCCTACTGGAATTTCTCTTGTGCCAATGTGTTTCTCAGGCCGTGATTATCCTCTGGACAAAGAATCAGCTCCGTAGGACGCCGTTTCAGGCCAGTTTGCGCATTTCACCCATTTCCGTTGGTCCTACTGGAATTTCTCTTGTTCCAATGTGTTTCTCAGGCCGTGATTATCCTCTGGACAAAGAATCAGCTCCGTAGGACGCCGTTTAAGGCCAGTTTGCGCATTTCACCCATTTCCGTTGGTCCTACTGGAATTTCTCTTGTTCCAATGTGTTTCTCAGGCCGTGATTATCCTCTGGACAAAGGATCAGCTCCGTAGGACGCCGTTTAAGGCCAGTTTGCGCATTTCACCCATTTCCGTTGGTCCTACTGGAATTT